>JAKLMY010000007.1:0-158515 GCA_022814645.1 Ganoderma meredithae | reverse complement strand
TTTCAAAGCGTATGCCGATGCTGGTGTCGACCCCGTCGACTTCCCTGAGGCGCCTACCTTCGCTCTCCCTAATGCCCTCGAGCGTGCCGGTCTCAAGGTCGACGACATCGCCCAGTTTGAGATCAACGAGGCGTTCTCCGTTGTCGTCCGTATTGCCGAGAAGAAGCTTGGTATCGACCCTGCGAAGATCAACCCTCATGGGTACGTATTCATTCTGGAGCGTCCCGCGCAAACGATACTAAGCTAATATTTCTCGAAAAGCGGTGCTGTTGCTCTCGGTCACGCCGTGGGCAACTCTGGTTCGCGCATCATCGTCACCCTCATCCACTCGTTGAAGTCTGGGGAGTACGGTGCTGCTGGTATCTGCAATGGGGTGAGTTCTCGCTCTTCTCGTCTACCTGCTAACTCCTTGGTGTTAACAATGGCTTGGACAGGGTGGTGCTGCGTCTGCTTTGGTCATTCAGAAGTTGTAACTCTAATCTCTGGCATTACATCATGTACGCTATCGCATCGCTATCATCATATTTTTTCATCCTCTCGTATTGCCGGCGCCTTGCATCGTGCAAATTTCTGTTCCTGAGCGTGGTTCAGACGTGGGACGGTAAAGCCGTTTTCATCTATTCTAGGGTGGATGCGAGCGGGGTAACGAGGGCCGGGGCACGAGCGGAGCCCGTTAGGCCGGTGCACTTTCTGTCCGCGACGCTGTGCATGTGAGTGTTTTGTTCACGGCATGTTCTATCTACGTCTTATCTTATGCTTATGTCCCAGGTCTGCGACTCGGCAGCATGATATGATTGCCTAAACTCACCACGCAGGTCGCATCCCACACTAGATAGCACAAATGCTTGGCTAGCGTCGTGGTCATCTGCGGCCCCCGGGTGCACTAGCGCATATATTCCGGGAGAGGCGTTTCGATTCATTTGTGAGAGGGAGGCTTGCTTGCATTCTCTCCCCCAACTGAAATTTCTCTTAGGGCGCATATCCATCTCTCATCTGACTTGGACTATGGCTTCCCTACACTTGCGGAACTCTACAGAGAAGCGCGACTTGGACGAGAGGGCTGGCTTTGACGCGGTCGGGACTGTCTCTGAGTCGTTCGTCGAAAGCGCCGACGGGGACGAGGCACTGCGTCTCGTGGGTAAGGAGCGGACCGCACAGTTTAGCGAGGAGTACAACAAGAAGCTTAGAAGGAAGCTGGTGCGTATGATCGGATGTGGTCATGCAGCGTTTTCCGTTTGGTTCACTGAGGATGTTTTCAAACAGGATGTGATCATTCCGCCGTTATGTGCCGCTGTCTACTTCACGCAGTTCTTGTAGGGTCTAGCGTTAGTATGTGCAAGCGTCGTGCTGATGATACGAGCAGGGATAAGACCTCTCTCAACTACGCGAGGTAGGTAGAAGAGCAGCATGCATAGCCTATATGCTTTCTAATCTGCTTTGTAGTATTATGGGCTTCCCTATCACGGGTCAGGTACGGCGGTCTTCTTGAGATAATCACTGAAACAACTAACGGCGTCGATGGGACAGAAATATAATCTAGTCTCGCTGGCATTCTACCTCGGTAAGTAATCATTTGCCATCATGGTGCAGTCATTTTCTCATTCCTGCTTCCGTAGGGTTCCTTGTTTGGGAGTTCCCCACAGTTTACATCTCTCAGAAGCTCAGGGTATGTCACTTAGCAGTGTACGTGCAATGTTCAGTTTGTTGACCTTTGCACAAGGTCGCGAAGTACCTGGGCGTCAACATCATCGTCTGGGGTATCATCCTCATGTGTCACGCTGCGACTTCATCCTTCGGCGTGTTCTTCGCGTTGCGCTTCCTGCTAGGTATGTGGTCCTTTTAGTGCTTACAACCTAGCCTAAATGACAATACACTGCGCCAAAGGAATGTGTGAGAGTTGCGTAGCACCGATTCTTATTTTGATCATCTCGATGTTCTACAAGAAGGATGAACAGGTATGCAGACACCTAGACACTGCACCCACGTCCAGAGCTGACGGTGCCGTAGGCGACCCGCATATCGTGGTTCTATGTTATGGTGAGTGACTCTGTTGAGCGTATCCCAGATTGATGTACTCAATGTTTACTTCACTCCGCAGAACGGTATGATGGTTGAGCGTAGAGTCTGCTTCTGAGTCATCCGCTCACTACCTCCAGGTCTCACCCAGGTTTTTGGCGGGTTCGTGGCGTACGGGATCTCCTTCGATGATGGCCACCTCCTCGCCCCATACAAGATCATCTACATTTCACTGGGTGGCCTCGCCATACTGGTCGGAATTTGTGTGGTGCTCTGGCTTCCGGATTCTCCCATCCTCGCCCGTGTTTTGACAAAGGAAGAGCGCGTTGCTGCGCTCGAGCGAGTCCGAGATGACCAGGGTGGCACGGAAAACAAGAAGATCAAGAAGGATCAGGTCATAGAGGCACTCACGGACATTCGTACATGGTTGATCGCATTGACGACGTTGATGAGTGAGTGTCACTGTCTCAAAGCTCACGAGATGGCAGCGCTGATATCTCTCCAGCCAGCATTCCGAATGGTGGCTTGAGCAACTGTACGTGCTCGCCGTTCCCCCATTCGGGACCGCACTCACGCTATCTATAGTCAGCAACCTCATTATCAAGAGTTTTGGTTATACGTGAGCATTCCGCACCTGCTGCATTGTGTTCTTTATTGCTTAGTTCAGCATGCGACTAGGTCGAAGCAGACATTGATTTTGTCTACCCCGGGTGGCGTTGTTGCGAGCATGACCACACTGCTTTGTGCTTGGTACTCCGACAGGAAGGTAAGATGCTAAAGAAGATGACCATTCACCGCCGCTGACCAGACCACAGAATGAACGGATGATTCCTATAGTGTTCTGCCTGATCCCCACCATCGCAGGCTCTGCTATGTTAATTGGGCTGAACAACTCCGGGAATAAGGGTGCTCTCCTCTTTGGTGAGTATTGACCCGCTTTCGAGTTATATCATGGCGTTGTAGCTAAAATGTTGAACGATCCGAATAGCCAGCTACTTGATTGGCACTTTTGGGAGTGCACTGTCATCTGTGTATGCGTACAACGCAAGTAACACCAGTGGGCACACCAAGAAGGTGAATCATTTCCCTGCTCTAGATAACATCGTTCGCTCAAATAGGTCATTCCAGAACACCATTAACGCAGTCACCCTAGTCATGTTCAGTCTAGGCAATATCATCGGCACCGAGATCTTCCAGCCCAAGGACGCCCCTGCATACATCCCGGGAAAGATTGCCATCATGGTCCTGCTCACCGTGCAGCTTTTCATCTCATTCCTGTTGCGCTGGGTTAATATTCGGTTCAACATGAAGAAGAAGGCGCGTCTGGAAGAAGAGAAGGCGAAGCGAGGATGGACGGATGAGGATGTACAGAAGGAGCGCGAGCGGCACGCGTTCCTAGACCTCACGGACAAGCAGTACGTGACTGACCATTCTTTGCATCTTCTATCGACACATTGACATCATTTTCAGGAATATTTTCTTCGTGTACACTGCGTAATGTAAATGAATACAAATCCAGGAGTCTGGCACTGTTAGCGTTGTCCTCGTATGTGACCGATATCGAGGCCGGCCCGCATTCGAAGATAAACCAAAAGCGAACATATCCTTGGTGTCACCGGGATAGCAGTCGAAGATGCGTTCGCATGGGACAGGATCAGCGTGCACTTGAACGTGGGATGTCGAACCTTGTCTCGACCTTCTAGCAGTGCGACAGACAATTCTTCGTTATCATCGAACCTATATCAGCCGTGAGTACTCTTCAACCCTTCTCCCTTTCCGCTACGGTCATTGGTCCAAGATTAGGCACAAACGTACGTCTAGCGGCCCTCGCGCTCAGAAATATAGGTCACAAGATATGGCCAAAGACGATAAAGAGGTCGCTGGGGGGACAGAACTTGCCTTCCTATCTCCCGACGAACGCTCACCATGGACTCCGCTGACCTTAAAGATGAGAAGAACCTCCACACGGTGGCAGTCACGGATGCAGGGGCCGACCTCGACTTCAGGGACAAGGACGAGGCCCTAAGGCTGGTGGGACTGGAAAGAACCGCAGTGTTCTCCGAAGAGTATTATGCGAAGCTGAAGAGGAAGCTCGTGGGTGTCCCCATCTCGGTGGGTGTCCTAGAAACTTACGTTTGCCACCTGAAAGGATTTCGTTATTCCTCCCCTGTGCGCGGCCGTGTACTTCACGCAGTACATGTGAGTCTGAGGTTGTTCACACCAGGCCGGGGGCTCAGAGATTTTGATAGGGACAAGACTGCATTGAGTTATGCCAGGTGGAGCTTCCGCGCCAGATATCCCCGTTCGCGGCCTGCTGACGAGTTTGCGCCAGCATCATGGGTTTCCCCGTCACGGGTCAGGGATATAACCTTGTCGCGCTTTCGTTTTACATCGGTAAGGCAGCTTTGGATACCTGTTGCGAGCCGCCCCGCATTGTCCAACTTATGTTATGGCCTAGGGTTTTTGATATGGGTCTTCCCCTCCATGTACATCGCGCAAAGACTCCGACTGGCAAAGTATCTTGGAGCAAACATCGTCGCATGGGGCACGATCATGATGCTGCATGTGCTGCCGAAATCGTTCGGTGGTTTCTTCGTGCTGCGTCTTTTACTAGGTAAGTGTGGGTCCTCTATGTATATGTATTATGTCGCCGGGAAAGGTTGATTGGATACCCAGGAATGCTGGAGAGCTGCGTCGCACCTATCCTGATCCTCATTGTCTCCATGTTCTACAAAAAGAATGAGCAGGTACGTAGTTGTCAGTGCACGATGCCCGCGGAACAAAATTCATTTCATGCATATATAGGGCAGCCGGATCGGGTGGTTCTACATGGCTGTATGCGCACCACACAACGCACGGGATACCAAGGCGAGCTCTGATTGTTTTAACAGAACGGCTGTGCTGGGATCATTGGTGGTTTCCTCGCCTTCGTGCGTCCTAATTGGTCCTTTAGCGGCCCCTGACAATGCGTCTGACATGCATCGTCGCAGGGTGTTTCCTTTATCCCCGACCGTGGGTTCGCTCCATGGAAAATTATATACCTGCTCCTGGGGGCGTTCGCTATTGCCGTTGGTGTGGCTGTCCTCTTGTTCATGCCGGATTCTCCGGCGAATGCGATGCTCTTGACCAGAGAGGAACGGATAGCAGCAATCGAGCGTATCCGTGACGAGCAAAGCGGCACAGAGAACAAACGGCTCAAGAAAGAACAGGTTATCGAGGCGTTGCTGGATGTCAGGACTT
Organism: Ganoderma meredithae; assembly: GCA_022814645.1. Classification (NCBI taxonomy): domain Eukaryota; kingdom Fungi; phylum Basidiomycota; class Agaricomycetes; order Polyporales; family Polyporaceae; genus Ganoderma; species Ganoderma meredithae. The sequence goes on along the minus strand of JAKLMY010000007.1, from coordinate 153,259 downwards.
GGTTGATCGTCCTAGCTACCCTCCTGAGTACGCTTAGCTCGGCCTCTGTCACTTGTACAGCCTTGCTAACCGAGTTTCAGCGAATATTCCCAATGGAGGATTGGCTAACTGTACGTTAAGCAACGCTTCAGTCAGTTGAACATTTAACTCAGTTTTTAGTTACAAACATTGTTGTCAAGGTGGGTGGAACTTGACAGGCTGAGATCTCTTCGGTCATGTTCACTAATCACTGGGCACATCTTAGGGCTTTGGATATACGTAAGTATCGGCGCGGTAACGCTGAGATGGGACACTGGGATGGCTAGACTGACAGATTGACAACCCAGGACGAAACAAACACTCATCTTGTCGACACCGGGAGGGGTAATTGGCATCGCTAGTGCCGTCCTCTGTGGATGGTACTCGGACAGGGCGGTACGCAGTCCGTCTTCCGCGCTTATAAGCACCCGCATACTGATGGTGCTGATGGAAGGGCGAACGCATGTTGCCAATCGTATGGTCTTTGATCCCCACCTTGGTTGGAGCGGGAATGTTGGTCGGATTGAATTCCTCGGGACAGAAGGGCGCAATACTCTTTGGTGAGCACTTGCCGTTTCAATGCTGTCTCTCCGGCCTCGGTGACAGCGATGGCAGCCACATGGATTATCGGAACATACGGATCCTCCCTCGCAATTATCTACGCATACAATGCCTCGAATACCTCTGGACACACGAAGAAGGTGACCGTCAACGCCATGACGCTAGCAGCCTTCTGCGTCGCGAACATCGTGGGCACAGAGACGTTCCTTCCCAAGGACGCACCCCGCTACCTTCCGGGCAAGATATCGATTCTGGTCTTGCTTACGGCACAGTTGGGGCTGTGCTTCATTATTCGATGGGTGAACTTGTGGATGAACAAGAAGAAGAAGCGGGGGTTGGAGGGGCTGAAGGTGAGGAATGGCTGGACTGAGGAAGATGTCAAAAGGGAGCGGGAGAGGGCGGCGTTCTCGGACATGACAGACAAGCAGTGCGTTTATCCCAGAGACCCTTCCGTGGTCGCTGGGCTGATAATTCACTCAACAGGAACCCATTCTTTGAGTATACTGCTTGAGCTAGAAGAGCGGTCTGCGCGGAGTAGATGCGGTTGGAACTTGTCTTATACACAGTAGAACGAGTGCTATGACATCACGCGTCGTTGGCGAGGCCGCCGACATCGACGGATTGGGCACGTCTTCTTTTCGGATCCGGGCATGGTCGCAGCGTAAACACATGACGTTATTGCCGTAGTCTAATATGGGCACGTTCAACACGGTATTCCCACTACTGCCACCAGGCCGCACCACAAGTATCTGTTGTCTAATGGGCTCGGTTTCTGTCCGCGACGCTCGTCTCCCCACACTCAGCTCTCCCAACCTCCGCAAGCTCGACTCCTCCAAACTCGACAAGGATCGCTTTCTGCGCTCCTACATACGCTCCCAAGAGGCGCATCTGTCGAGCTACATCGCGAAGGGAAAGTCTCTCGCCGCGTCCTGGAATGTCGCAGACACAGATACCCTACCGAAGAAGTCCGGTATTGCGAGAGACGTCGACTTGGAGAGTGGCTTCGGGACGCCGTTATTGAAGCCGAGGGCAGCTACCGCACCAAAATCCGGCGACCGGACACAGCACGTCAAACGAGATCGCGGTCGCCCCAAGACGAAGGCTGTGAAGGAGAACGAGGGCAGAGGGTCCTCGGCGAGTGGGGAGGTGGTCCATGAGAATGTGGCGGTCCGCGGAGAACGAGACGACGACCGAGACGTAGGAGACTCTAGCAGAAACAAACGGGGACGGCCAAAGGAAGTGAGGTCCATCTCGATTCCCGAAGAGAAGGTTCTCATTGAAAGCAAATCCAAGGAGAAGGTTTCGCGCAAACCCCCTGCGCAGGGCGGTGGGCGAGGCCGTGAGAGCGAAGAAGAGTATCGTAACCGTGAGCTCAAACCTTTCTAGTGCGATACGAGTGAACCCATGCGTACATATCCAGGGCTTGCAGAACGACGGGAACGTAGACGTGCGAAGAAAGCCATAGTGGACCCGAAACCTAGCCCTCCGGCGAGCGAGGCCACTAACCAAGACAGCGGCAATAATAAGAAGAAATCGAATGGGAAGAAGGGGAAGGGGTTGAGTATGCCAGCAGGGCTTGCTCTGATGCACGGGTTCTCTGCTACAAACATCGGGAAGAACCGCTTAACGGTAAGTGCCTCGCTACACCGTCTGGAGAGGCGTGCAAACAACTTGAATCCAACCAGCTTGAGCCCGCTGTCGGCGTGTTCAACAAGGGTAAAGCGTCCGCAAAGACGAAAGTGAAGAAGACAAAGGGAAAGCGTGAGCATTCTATACTTCGCGGTAGCTACACCAGATTTAACAGTCAACCAGGGCCAACGAGAAAGGCGAAGATGTTCTCAGAGAACGTGTTTTTAGGCAAGACCAAGGCAGATTGTCGGAGGGCAATGTCGACCAGCAGCGACTCTGATGGGTCCAACCATCATGTTGAGCGCGAGTCAGAAAGTGCCTCCACAGAGCCGGGTCGCCCCAAAGGGAAGAACTCCTCGGAAAGAAATGCCCAGAAGCGCAAGCGGCCAAGGTCTCCTAGCAACGCGGACCCTTCGGTAGACGGACGCAAAGAAGCGACACCTCCGGACCAGGTTCGTCTCGGAAGGAGGCGCAAGACAGAAAGGGCGAAGTCTCCGGTATGGGACATCGAGTTGGAGAATGGCCAGCTGCCTTCCGAATCGCATTCAGACAAGCCTGTTGACTCCGACACTGGAACGAAGGTTGTCGGAACCTTGTTATTAGACACCCACGCGTTCAGCTCGAAGTGGGCGACAGCCAAGGACAAGCATGACTCACTCCAAATGGAACACACGAACAAGACGACTGAACGCGATGAGGCACTTCAGGACGACCACCGGTCAGACGGTGCCTCGACGATCGATCCTTCGCATTCCGCCTCCCAGGTCGCCTATCGTGGAATGACTTTTTCTCGGTTCTTTCCCCGCCCAAGCCGCGCTCAGGGCGCGGGTGCCAGAGAGGAATCGGTCTGTCACAACGATGCTACGCCGCCAGTCGCGCAGCCTGCCGAGCACCGGTGGGACGTGCCCGACGATCCCCACGATACCGTTCAGAGTAGAATGGCTCATCCTGCTTGGGACATCCCGATGGACACGTTAGACGCGATGGACGAAAATCGTGCAGAGCCCTTACTCTCTCCTCCAAGGCTACCGTCCGAGTCCTGCCAGGTCCGCGACAAATCCCCCCTGCCAGCCATTGCGCGTTCATCTTCGTTCGCTTCTTCCTCCAGATCGCCGCGAGAAGCCGTCCTTGAATATGCCCCCTGCGGTGGCGCATCAGATGGGACTCGTCCTCCTGAATACACCTTGTCGACGTCGCTCAACTTGGCTTCATCGCAGCCACTGCCGCCTATTTGGACGGGTGCAATAGAACCGATGGATTTTGAAGATGAGCCAGTGGCCTCAGCGCGCGACTGGACCACTGAGTTCCTTGGACTTCTGGGTGAGGAGGCGCCTGTCGACATGTTCCTCTCGCATGCGGCTGGATACGCAAACTCGATCGAGCAACCAACTGGCTACGACGACGATTTTGAAGTTCGCGTTGAGCCGACTGAGGATGAACTTTCAGCTGCTCGAGACATCGATACGTGGGAGCTGGAAGGTGAAGGCGATCCTGGACCGCTGTGTGATCCATATCTGACCCCCGTCGAAAAAGACTCGTGGGGAGTAGATTATCCACCAGGGGGTGCGCTGGCAATGGAAGAGTCTGGATCAGCACTGGTCTCATGGCGCGGTCCATCGGAAGAGGTCGACGACATGTCGCATCGACGCAAAAGGGTCAAGTTCTCCGAGGATGTTCGTTGCTACGAGGACGGCCGTGACATGGCCGATGTCGACTTAGGAGAAGTCTGGAAGTGGCAACCCGAACCCGATATCAATAACACGGACAGCGATGGATTGTACGAGGGTGGCCTTACCGAGTTTGGTGCCCCCCCTGGTCGGTTCGCAGACACTGCATACCCCGATACCACTCTCTCGGAAGCGAGCTGCCCATTGGACTTGGATGTGGCTGTGGAGGACGAGTCAAGTCAGCCCGAAGAGGATGTGACACTGAGTGGCGCGCCATCCGAGCTGGAAGAGGAACGTTCCGTGCTGGGATCGCTGCAGCGATTCTCGCAGGGTCGCGCTTTGCTGATGGGCGTGGGTTCGGAAATTGGAGTCGATAGCTTTGGGGCACGGTTGGGCGTGTCGGCGGTGGAAGAAGATATAGCCAGGAATCTGCGCGGACATTGGCGACCACAACGGTTCTAGTTCCCGGGCTGGTCAAGAAGAGTTGGTTGGTGGCCAATGGTTTGGTTTGGGAGGGGTTTGGTACGAACCTAGGCCGATGGTTGGATGTGTGTCTGTTCTGTCGATGGTGTGCTAGATTCATTCTGCATTGTTCTAAGTAACGGATATGACTCGCGGCTGGCTCGGGGTTGGGTGGAAAGGACAAGATTTATGCCAGGGGAGTGGCCATCAACTGACAGCTTTGGCTCCGCTTTGACCGCTATCGCGCCCACGTCACGGTGTGACCAAGCGCGTTGTGTGGTCGTGTTTGTTTTGTGTGCATGCGGTCACGACACTAAAGTAGCATCCGCGTCGCTGGACGCGGCCAGAAGATCCCCACGCCCCCGACCCTTCCCATTCACCTGTCATAAAGCTCCATTCTGCGCGACGTCCCCCCCAAACTCGACGTTGCCGCTCCCGACCTTCGCCCCAGCTGTCCGCTTCCTTGCAGGCGCCGCCATGAGCCTCAAGGAGAACAACGCCCCCCGTGTGAGTGATCCCAGCATTAGCACCCGCCTCGCTGTCTCGCGGGTCTCCGAGAGGGCCCGGCTTCTCTTCTCTGCTACGGCCCTCGCTTACCTGCCTCTTCCCTCCTTGTCTCCCTTGGTGTGGTGCAGGCCGGGGTCTTTATCAAACCAGAGCCTGAAGAACAACGCCTTGCACCCCTGTCGCGCTCGGGGTCATGGCAGGCCGCACAACCACCAGTCGACGTCAAGCCGCGCGTCAAGCCTGAGCCCGTCGATTCGACGCGTATCGTGAGCTTTTGTGCCCTATGCGGAGTAGTGAGCGCGCGTTTGACGGTCGGACGTGTCGTATATGCGTTTCTGTGTGGTTGTGGTCCAGCCTGCTCAGGGGCAAGCAGTGAAACCCGACCCGTACATGCAAGAGGATGAGAAGGTGGCCGCGCAACCACAACCACCTCCGCCTCCGAAGAGCTACTACAAGGTGTACGAGAAGGCGGATGACATCAGTTACGTGCCTGAGGACGCCCTGAAGGAGGGGCTGGGCATGGTGAGAGCGCTCAAGGCGAGCATCAAGACCATTGACTTGGGAAGCAAGCTGCGCCAAGACGTGTGGGCCGGCGAGATCGAGAAGTAAGCAGCTTGCGCCTCTTGCAGGACGCAGTCAAGCGTGCTGACCCAGTTACGCCGACAGCTTGTTAGGCCAGGGCTCCCCGACTACGATGATCGCCGTCTGCGGTGGTGAGTGCGGGTCTTGGTGGCTATACCGTGTATTTACTCAGTCTACCTTGTGTGACATGTGTAGCCACTGGCGCCGGCAAATCATCCATTCTCAATGCGATCTTGGATGGTGCGTTGTCGTGATTACCTTCAATTAGAGTTTAGCCGCTCATGTCGACGCCTGTCCGAACATAGACAACATTGTCCCGACAAGCGGGATGCGCGGTGCGTGCTCCATGTATTTTCAGAAATACACGCGGCTACTAGCTTATTCACGTGAACGCTCGTAGCTTGTACTGCTGTCGTGACTGAGATTGGGCACCACAAGAAGAAGACTATAGACGGAGATGTGTCGTTCCTGACTGAGCAAGAGTGGCGGGACGAGCTCAAGGTACTGCTCGATGATCTCGTCGACGAAGACGGGAACCTCAAGAGGAGCACCGACTTGCGCAGCGATGCTGGCGTCGCGTGGTCGAAGGTCCACGCTGTGTATCCTAACATTACGCAAGAGCAACTCATCAGGATGTCTGTCGACCACATCATCGCGAAGGACCAGAGTAAGTGGCGGTGATTTAGATGTTCCACAGTGGCGAGCTGAAGCTGACCCCTCGTGTCACTGTTAACAGAAATCGCGAAGCTTTTGGGGACGACCAAGCACATCTCCGCGCCGGACTCGAGGACGTTCGCGAAGGAGATCAGCAAGTACATCGACTCCAAGGACCAGAAGCGTGGCGACAAGAAGGACAAGGACAAGGATAAGAAGAAAGACAAGGACGAGCCGGCATACTGGCCGCTCATCCGTCAAGTCCGTGTGTGGTGCAACGCGAAGGCGCTCTCCACTGGGGCGATCCTCGTCGACCTGCCGGGTGTGGCCGACGCGAACGCGGCGCGGAACAACATCGCGAAGGACTACATGAAGAAGTGTGATTGTGTCTGGATCCTCGCACCCATTACGCGTGCGGTAGACGACAAGACTGCCAGAGGTGAGAACATGTTTGCCGGAAGTTAGCTTGGTGTATAGTTGATGAGGTCCGGGTAGACTTGATGGGTGATGCCTTCAAGATGCAGCTCATGATGGGTGGGTACCTTCCTTGGCTAATACTTATCGCTCGTGCTGAACTCGCTCTCCAGACGGGAAGTAAGTGTCTGACCCTAGTATGCTCCATACGTGTACGGAGCTCTAATTCACTTTTTAGCTATGACGCCAACGCGATCACTTTCATCGGTGAGCTGCACAGATCTTCTACCCTAGGACAGTTCCTAACCTCCACTGGTAGCGACCAAGTGTGATGATATCTCTTGCTCCGAGGTCGTCCGTGCCCTGAATCTCGACGACGATCCGGAGTTGGAGGGTATCGAAGAGGAGATCACAACTTGCAAGCACGAGATCGACGAATGGAAGGACAAGAAGACCGAAGCCGAGAACGCCGCGAAAGGTAAGTCGCAATACCCGCCATTACGCCGCAGCGGTTGACGCATGTGTGAACAGATGTCGATGCCCAGCTCAAACAGTCCCGCGCCTTCCTCCAAGAGTATCAAGACCATCTCCGTGCGCTAGAGAACGGAGAGTCGTTCGAACCCCTGCTGACCGCCAAGAAGAAAACGCAGAAGAAGGCTTCCTCAGATAAGGCTGAGTCCGGCTCAGACGCCGACTCGTCCTCCGACTCCGAGTCTGAGGCTGAAGATGACGGCGACGAGCCGAAGAGCAAGAAGCGTAAGCGCAGCAGCAAGTCCGAGCGCCCGTCCAAGAAGCGGAAAGAAAGCGTCGAGAAGGATGAGGACAAAGACAGAGAGGACGAGCCCATGAGCGTTGACGACGAGGACGACTTCATGCTCGAAGACGAGCTCAACTTTGATGATGAGGACGAGGAGATGGAGAAGGAGAAGGAGAAGAACAGCAACGACTCGGACTCGGGCTCGGACTCAGAGTCAGAGAAGGGCGATAAGGAGGAGGAGGAAGAGGAAGAGGAAGAGGAAGAGGAGGTGACGGTCGAGAGCCTGAAGACGAAGATTGAGGAGGTCAAGCAGACCATCAAAGATGGGCGTGTGCAGCTGTCTGGGTTCAAGCAGCAGCGGAAGGACGCGGTGGACATGCTCGCGTCGCTCAAGAAGCGCCAAAACGACGCTCAGCGGAGGAAGAACGCATTCTGCTCCCTCAAGCGGTCTGAGGTGTGTCGCCACTTTGATCTTCGCGAGGATGTTCGATGTCGAACCTGTTTCGTGACAGTTTTCGCGCGACGTACTCAAAGAGGACTTCCGTACAGGATTGAAAGATCTTGATGGTGCGCTTTCCTCATACTATCTGCGCAACTGCTCCCCCCTCAGACATCACATAGACGCTGAGCAAGAGCAGAAGAACCCGGACAACTTCGATCCCACAATTAACATCCGAGGTGCGTATTGCAAAGTCGTCTCAGTGACGTGACGTTATACTGAACGATGCGTAGATTACGAGGCCATCGACCTGCCCGTCTTCACTTGCTCTGCTCGTGACTATGTTCGCATCAAAGGTGAGATTTACATTTCGTCGTCCACTACCTCGGCTCACATGTTGACCTTGTTTCAGGCCAGGTCAAAGGCGATGGGGACCCAACGTGCTTCACCAAGACTGACGATACGGGCGTCCCCGCTCTTCAAGAATGGTGCCACAGTCTGACGGTGTCCTCCCGATCGCGCGCTGCACGCGCCTTCCTTTCCCACCTCACAACGTTCGCGAAGACTGTCCGCGTCTTCCTCCAGGGTATCGGCGAGGTCACAGAGGCAGACCGGCTTGCGATGAGGGACCAGTGGGAGTCGGACATGCTCGATCCAGAAGAGGACGACCCGTATCACAGTGGCCTCATGGCGAGCTCAGATGACTACAGACATCTGCTGGAAGATATGAACTTGTACACCATAAAGCAGACGAAGGTCGACCGCAATGGCGAGCCTATTGGGGTCACTCCGCGACTCGTCAAGGTATGTTGGACATGCTAGCTCGCGATGGCCCACGTTGCTCATACCGTGTGTTCTACAGGATTTCGAGAAGGTCGTGGAGAACTGTGTCGAAGAACTGCAAGAACGCTTCCGGGATGGTCTGGAGGAGAGGTGTCAAGTCGGCGCCACGAATGTGAGTTAAACATGGCCATCTCTGCGAGTAAAATCCAGACTGAGCATGATGTGCAGGCTGCCTCATCCGCAGTGCAAACTTCCGATACGTTCGCGGCCAATATGCACTGGCAGACATACCGTGCCAGTAAGTTCGCGATCTTTGGTGGTGGAAAGAGTTTGGATGCTGACTGGTATTGTGGCAAGCTCTGCGCCGCCATGGGTCCTGGCGCGCCGACCTGAACGTGGAGCTCTCTAACCCCTTCACACGTCAAATTGCTAGCTCGTGGTCCAAGGTCTTCGAAGCAGACCTCTTCGCATCCTTCGAGAAGTCAACAACAGAAGTCATCCGGAAGCTTCTTGTCGACGTCGAAACCTCCGCAGCAGCCGGCCTCAAGGACCGCGCCAAAGGGCAGGGAGAGCTGTGTATGGAGGAGGCCCGCCTCGCGCTGGGCAAGACCCTTGACGTGGTGAATCAGACGATGACAACGGAGCAGAAGGAGGTCAGCCGGTGCTTGGCACCGCACATCTGCGACCAGCTCATTGACGGATATGACCGCGCCCTGGAAGAGCGCGGCCGTGGCAGCGTGGCCCGGCAGAAAGTGCGTTAGCCAGCACGCATCTCTTACATGGCACATTTACTCATTGTGGATGGTCTCAGGCGTTGTTCCACGACTTTATCGCGAAGTCTAAGGACTATATCTTCACGGACGCCGCGGATGTTATCATGACCCGGTTGTCGAAGGCTGCTGAGGCGGTCGGCGCTGCACTGAACGATGCGTTGGAGGAGCTCGCGAAGAAAGTGAGTAGACTTTGGTCAGGATAGGGAAATTTTTAATCATAGAATCTCTACCCTTGCCGCAGATTGAAGTCAGCATCGCCGTTCTCTGGGAAGGTGTCCGCGACGACCCTGAACAAGTTAGAGCGCGGGCCGAAGTGGTCGAGACTGTTTGCGAGATCCTCCAGCAGGTCGAGTTCTGGAAGGATGCAGAACACCTTCCGCAGGCCATGCTGGCTTAAACGTCAACGAAGAATAGCTTCGTGCCCCTTGTGCCTGCTCCGCACTCTCCTTTTTCCTTCCTTCTTTCTCTACCTTACGTCTCTCCGATTGATAGCACACCTCATATCTCCTTTTTTACTAAACTAGTAGTGCAGCGTGCACCGACCTTCAGGGTCGAGCGGCCGTACGTTCAACACGATGATCTGTAAATATTGTAGTCCATGGTACCTGCTGCGCTCGATATCTTACCTGCGTCGTACTTTACTGTACACATCCGATCGTAAGTTTGCTGAAGCTTCTCGTCCTAGTCGTCTGCTATGCTTTCCGCTCGCTCTGAGAAGCCATCGATCACCTTGTTAGAGTGTATTATTTTTAAATCACGGATCTATGTGGTAGAAGTATTCACATGGGCTCATCAAAGCGTTGTACGTGATCTGGCGGATAGGGAATTCGCCGTCTGCGAGCTCCGTATGAGCGTAAACGGTGTCGATGTTCAAGTTGAGGACGTCGACTTGCGAATAGATGGTCATAAAGCCCGGACCTGCGGTGGTATGACAGATGACTTAAAAGGCTAAAGAGCAGGAGATGGTAGACTCGGCGTACTACAGCAGGCTCTCAGACCCTCCATGAGAGTCCATGAGGCGGGTCTATGGACACCCGAGGAGTTCGAGGTTGACAGTGGGTGAAGATGCAACGATACAACACGCACCTGGTCCTTCGCCCTCGCGCCGGGACGATCCGCGATCAAATTGGTGCGGTCAGCGCTATGGCGGGCGCCTGCCGCGGGTGTGTTTTGACAGCGATCTCCTCTGTGCAAGAACATGCTGCAGGCACTCTATGACATCGTTTACCCGAGCGGAGACGGTTCATCCAAAATAACCACGAGGCCTCCCTCACTGGCAGCTCTCGAACTCCGTTTCCGAGCAAGAAAGAACCACTCGCGTCGGACCCTGTCGATGACAGTCAGCTGCATCATGTAGCCCGGCCGGACCATCGAGGTTCTCCCAAGCTCATTCTCCCTCCCTAAACCTCCCAGGGGTTTATAAACGATACGACTGTATCTCTACCCTCCCAAAATGCGACAGCCTTACCTCTCTCACTCACGGCAAATGTAGGCCCAGCCTCTTCAGCCTAGCTAGTCAGTATGAATGCGACAGGTTTGCTTACGATGGCAGCACAGAGAACATTGTTCGCACTAGCGGGATGGCTGGTACGTCAGCATTTTCCCTACGATGACGTTGAGACAGGACTGAGATATGCTGCAGCATGCACTGCGGTTGTGACGGAAGTACGTTACAACACCAGGAACACTATCGAAGCTGACATCGAGTACTTGACCCAATCAGAATGGAAGGATGAGCTCGAACGTCTCCTTTTGGACCTGAAAGATTCTGCAGATGGCCGGCTGAAGAATCGTCATGACATGGTAGATGAAGAAGCAGTGGCATGGGAGAAGGTATGCTGAGCCCCTGTGGCCGGGCTTGACGTGTCTAACACCTTAATAGATGTATGCTGTTTATCCCTCTGTTAGTGTAGGTATGCTGACTACCACGTCTGCAGACCACCTATTGAGATGTAACTCCGGTAAGCATAATAATGCTCCGGGAAGATGCTGTACTAATCTTCCAATAAAGCCGTGTCACTGATGTTAGGCAATACTGCGCGTATTGAGCCACAGAGATTCACAAATGAACTTTCCCGGTATCTCGATCCCCAAGACGACCCGTCAATGGGGTCATTTTGGCCCCTGATACGCAAGGTGAACATTCGGTATCGGTCACAAGTGCTGTCCTCTGGAGCTGTCTTGGTCGATTTGCCTGGCACTGCTGATAGCAATGCTGCCCGCTGCAAGATTATCGAGCACTATTTGAGGTGTGCAAACCGCTTCTTTGTTGTATCGCCTATGACTAGGGCAGTGAGTTCAAAGGTTGCCCGAGGTCAGTGTAACTTGACATTGTGTGTACTTGGGTATCAGTAATCTGTCTTTAGATCTGCGTGGAGAAGTGTTTCGTACACAGCTGAAGCTTGGTATGTATTTTATAGCTTCCATGTTACTGATTCAAATCCCTAACGCCACTTTTCTAGACGGCAAGTAAGCTCGATACAAATCTGCATTTCTACGTGCCCCCTTCAATACTTTACCATCCGTAGATATTCTCCAGATGCCATAACTTTCGTTGGTGAGCGCTCCTCTGTCAGTAATCACTAACTTCGTCTGCTAACGTCAAAGACAGTCACAAAATGTGATGATATCGTGCCCCACGAGGTCGTCAAGGAACCGGGGCTCAAAGCAGTCTTGGGAAAGTGTGCAGAGCTAACTGACTTAGATCACGAGATTGAGATGTGTCAAGCTCACCTCAACGAAGGTGAGTCAACCTATGGAGCCTTTGAATAAGCTTTGGGCTAATCAGGGTCAAAACAAAGCTGTTGGCAAGCACCTGCTCGAGCAAATGGACGTAGACCGGCTAATGATCACCATATCAGTCTTCCATCAAAGCGACAGTTGGAGGTCTCCGACTCCTTCCTCAACAGGGCTGAGAAGAGACCAAGAACTTCTACCCCTTCGGGCAGTACCATAATATCGACTCGAGCGCAAGAGACTAGCAATGAATTCAATGGCATGTATGGGATTTCCGTCGCATCATGGAGCGTTTGGGACATTTCAAGGTGAGGAGGAATGGACTGCTGGCAACATATCGGTCAAATGTGAGCATTTGTGACGTATGTCATTGACTAGATTCTGTCTAACATACATTTGAGCAGTGGTCGAAGAGGATCCTCCAGGCAGATTTCAAACTCGGTCTCGATGACTTCGATGGTATGCTGCCGCTTTGTTTGTTGCCTACGGGACAGTCTCCTCGAAGGGATTACAGAGGACGCGCTGAAGGGTAGCACGAAGGGTACTGATCTCTCTATCCATCACTCTCTTGAAATGTCAAAAGCTAACTTTCAGGTTCATAATGCTATAGTAGATGATGATCATAACCTTCCAGTATTAACTTGCTCCGCTCGTGATTATGTGCGTATTATAGGTACGTTATGCGCAATGCTACAAATATAGCGTGTTATAGGGTAACCTTTGGAATATTAGGAAAGACACTGGATGGTGATACTCGCCCACTGTGCTTTTCTAATGCAGAGGAAACAGAGATCCCTGCATTATGTCGCTGGATCTTTGATATGACTATCCCAGCACGAGAACAGACTTCACACGCCCTCTTTGTGCAGCTTAATAGCCTCTTGGCAGCCCTTTCCGAGTTCATTAAGGGAACACCAGGGGTCACCGCCGCAGATCGTGAAAAACTCCAGCTTAGATGGAAATCAAGGATTTTGTCGCTGGACTTGTTGCCCAGGCAAGGCTCGACTGTCAGGGCTGTCAGAGCGGCATCTTACAGGCTTCAGCCTCTCAGCATTGCTTCTCGGCTGACGAAGGTGAGTGGAAATTTTGAGAGGGCCCATTCAATAGCATGTCGTGATAGCGCAAATATGGTTAGCTTTTTCGCGGTGTTATTCTATATGATCAGGTTGAACAGCAACATTGCTCCAGGCAGCGAGCGCGGTTGTAGGGATTTCCGACAGGTTCGCTGCTGAGATGCACTGGAACACGTACAGGGCCAGTCAGTCCATGCTCTCCGCATGAAATGCAGTGCCAATCTCATCTAGACTGACAGCCCTGCGCCACCTTGGGACATTCAAGAGAGACCTGAACGCAGAGCTCACGTCACCCTTCACACGACGCATTGCAACTTCGTGGTCACGGACGTTCGGGCCTCGACGCATGTCCTCCCTTGAGGATAAATTGGTGGATGCTATCCTCGATCCCCTCCTCAGCGAGCTCGCCGCATCTGTCCCCGAATATCTGCGGTCACGCGCAAAAGATCTGCAGGACTCTGCGAAGAGGGTCGCCCTCTCCATGCTGCCTGACGTCAGAGAGGGCATTCAAGAGATGTGGGACGAATGTTTGAAGCTCGTGACGCGCCTCATGGTGCCCTTCGTACAGTCGAATTTAACTGACATCTACAAGCGGGTACAGCTGATAGAAAGAAAGCCGGGGATGTTCAAGCTGCAGAGGGTGAGCATTTATAAGCAGACTGTCCTCGTACCATTCAACCCTCGCTCACCATGTCCTGTCTTCTCACCTGTCATCCCACCGCTGCAGAAACTTTTCCACGACCTCCTCGAAACCAAGAAAGACGTCATGTTTGATGGTGCGGCGGCCGCGCTCAAGCAGCACCCCGCGGAAACCATCCAGAGCGTAAGGGACGCACTCGATGAACACCTGGAGAAGATTGCGAAGAACGTACGCTGCGCTTTTGATGCTATGTCATGCAGCACCGCTAGTAGACGACTAATTTTAACATTTACGGGGTTACAGGTCGAGATGCACATGGCAGTGCTCTGGGAGTGCCCTTTGGAAAGCGACTACAACATCAAGGCGCACAGCGATGCCCGGGCTACGCTGATCGATTGCAAGGCAGAGGTTGAGCGTGGGTTGCAAGTTCGCAACTCTGGTTGAGAAGAACGCCTGAGTCGTGTTCGCGATAACGCAGATGCCGCAGAACCGTGGTCTTGTGTGGATCCACTCTCTCGCTATGATAGCTATGTCGACCTGTCAACGCTCACACTCGCTATCTACTGAAGTCTCGAGTTCATGTATGCCGCGTCGCATCCGGATGAACTGATTGTGTTTCCCTTCTTTGACCTTCCAGTTTTGAGATATGACTGAGCCTGTACATTATACATAGTCATAGTTGTGTCACTCGCTACTTGTTAACGTTGTAGACTGTTGTGGAGCAATGTTTCTCAGACTATGCTGTTTTCGTTGATGTGTTTCTTAATTCCCACCTGGGGACGTGTGAACTCTCAAACAGATAAACGTGTAGATCATTATGATTATATCCATTAGAATCATTGCGAGTAGGACATCGTACGGGGACTCGAACGTAAATTATGGTTCATTAGTAGCAGTGAGGACACACAAACAAAGCAAGGCTTGAGAGCGTGAGAGCGATCGTAAGTAAAGACGTTGTCGTAGTCGTATAGGACTACACATTACAGAGAACAATCACACTGCGAGGCAGGTGGGAGTGGACATCAGCACGCGCAGCGCGATTGCGATGGAACAAAGCAAGAGGTCCTTGAGGAGATGAATGGAAAACGAAGGGACCGTGTGACCGTCGTCAAGCCCGCTCGAGATGGGCGGGAAAACCAGCAACGGCGGTGGTTGAAGAGCATAAAGCAATCACTGTTATAGAAGGAGACGCGAAAGCGGGGACAGTGCGGTTCTTCGCAATCACCGAGGAAAGTCTGCGCGCCCAGCGCTAGTTTGAACTCGCGGGAGCCCGGACGACCATTCAGGCCTTCAAGCTTCAGGTTCAGACGCGGTAAACGGGACGACCGCGCCAGTCGACGGGGTGGCCAGTGCGCGCGTCCCTGTACGTGGGTCCGCGGTGAGGATCACCGTAGCGGTAGCCTGGGGCCGAGCTCCCGAAGCCGAACATGCGGCGGATGCGCTCGCCCAGCGGGAGGTCGCCGGAAGAGCTGCCGCGACGATGGTGTGAGTGCGAGGCGTTGTGGGTCACGGTCTGGCGGGGACGGGACTCGCTCTGGATATGTTTGGTCAGCCATGGAAGCAATGGACAAGGTGATGGTTGGGTGCTTACGCGACGAAGGCGGTTCCCAGAGTCGGCTGCGATACGGACGGTCTGTCGCGGTACCGACTGTGAACGCTTCGGGTGCGAGTGGTGGTGCGAAGAGGAGGAGCGGCGGCTGGATGGGTAGTGTACTGTGCCAGTACGGCGAGCGGGGCTGGAGTGAGAGGAGCTGTGGTGGTGTGTGGGGGCGGATGATGTGTAGTAGACGGCGCCCCCGGAGCCGGTGCGCGCATGTTGGTGGTGGCTACGATGGCGGCTTGAATCGCCGTACTGGTAGGTCGGGGTGAGGTACTGGGGAGCAACGTAGTACGCGGGCTGCTGAGCATACGCGGTCGAGTGGTGACGAGGAGAGCTGTGACGCGAGGAGTAGCTAGCTGGGTAGGCGACATGAGCAGGGTGGCTGCCGGGCGGCGGGTGGTAGGAGTGGGAGGAGGATCTCTGGCGGGTGCTGTGGGCAGATTGGGCGGGGTAGTAGTAGGTGGCCATGGCGGACTGGTGTGCGGTGGGGATTGGGGTCGGCCATGGCGCGTTGGTGGGCGTGGATTTATAGGACGGGAGGAGACTGGAGATGCTCTGCAAGGACTTGGAGACGCGAGTGCAGCAGAGGGACCACTACGTAATTCTCATCGAGATCCCCGTGGATTGTGCAGATCTGGGACGCCTGTGCGGGAGGGCCCTGTTCCGCTGACGACGTCTTGTCTCCGACCCCCGGTCGCTGCGCAGTGCCCCGCGCTCCTCCGTCCCCGCCAGCCTCGTTTTTCCTGCTAGTGCGCTCCAAGGACCCCACCGGCACGCTGCTACTTGCCTCCTTCGGCTACCATTCATGCGGCGATGAGCGTCGGTGACCAGTGCGCCTTAGGCCATCTTCCCCCGCAACCCCAGCTTCCTCGGCTCACAGTGCTCTTTCCTATGTCGTTTCACGGGGTTTCGGCCTCTTGTTTGGCCCTACCTGATTCTCCAATATGCTGCGCCCGTCCCTCGACACCTGTGCGCCGCGTCTTCGGACCCTACTCTCTGCGCCATCCCCCTCCTTCTAGCTCTTTCTGTCTACACCGTCCCATTTCCTTGTCCAGCTCTCACCCAATTTCCCTCTTTCATTCTCCAAAGTAACCACTCTTCTACCGCCTTCTGTCGACACGAGGCTGCGTGCACGCGTGACTGGCTCCTCCCTCAGTGTCCAGCGCCATCTTTTTGTCCCAGTGCTCCACCCGCCTCTCCGCATCCGGCATGACCGTCGGCCGCTGCAACATATTTGGCCTCCGCTACATTGATATCTGCACTACCTCAGCCTGGCCGAGCCTCGCACTGCATCGTCATCAAGGTCCCTCCGAGCCAAGACCGGTGTCCCTCTATTCGGTTCTTTCTGCCCGCTCTCAATCGACTCTCCTTATGGTGGCTCTACGAAGGTCGGCGCCCTACGTTATATTTGTTCTCCGAGTCCTTAACCATTGTCCAGAACGTTTTTGATCTGCATTTTGGTGACGACCTAACAGGCATCACCTCGTGGACTTGACTCCTGACTGCTATGCCTCTGGGACTCACCTTTGTTCGTTTCGGCGCTCGAGAAGCGCGCGCTACAGCCCGGGGAGTCTTCCGCCTCGAATCGAGCACACCGGCTGTTCAGGTCGACAACTTCACCCAAATAATCCAAGCAACCCGAGGGCAAGGTTCGCCAGACTCAACGGGACGGTCGTGATTCCGGGGCGCTGCGTACGTACAAACCGGCATCGCCACACAGCCAAACCGATACGTTCTCAGCCTTTACAAATGGACCCTCTCTTCGACTGGGCGTCCCTCTTGGTCCCTCGCCACGTTGCATCAATGAAGTTGCAGTCGTTTGGAGCCAGTGGTGCATTGCCTGTTGCTTTCCCAGCGGTCTGCTGTCCACCCCCGGCACGAGGCTCACATTTTATCCTGCGTGTTTGCCGAACACTTGGCCACAAGCAGGTACCTGGCGGCTGAACCCTTCGCAGGTCAGCTGCTATCAGCTGCCGGGCCATATATTTTGTCGTACTCTGCCTGTGTTACAACTATATCAAACCAATGACGATGCGGCCTGGCATGTGTTCTCGCGCTCTCTTCCCTAGACCGATGCCCCTTCCCCCGCCGGCAGTGGATGGCCCAGGGATGACCCTCTGACATATCTCGAGTTTGGATCCCAGAAACATTTGACCCGCTATGCTTCCGCACCCTTTAGACCACATAGAATTCTGACACACATGCCTGCCTGACATCGCGCAGCGTGTTAGGGTCTCTCCCATCCTCCCCCATACGCCGCCCCCGGCGTACGCATGGACGCGATGCTCTGTCATCTGTGAGGTTTGCGCCCCCGACACGCTCACCACGTTCCACACGCCCCACGGCACCTACAACTCGAGGAATCCCGGGGACAATCGATCCCTCGACGCAATCCTGGCACCTTCTCTGCCCAAACCACTTCACATCAAAAGCTCTAGATGTGTACGTGTACGCATTGGAGGAGAACAGACGCGTGAGCAGATCCATTAAGCTCATGCCGGGCCCCTCGCCGCACCGAATTCCGGCAGAAGCGCTTGAACTCGAATTCCACCCATGCTCGGCGTACGTAGGTACGCGCGCGTGGAGCGAGCTCGCACGGCGGACATGTTACGACGTGTTTTCTGTGCTCGTCGCCCCAACGGCGGTACGGTTCAGGCAATACCTTTCCGCAGCCCCGACGGCCGGTGCAATGATGAATTGCCAGAACCTTCGGAAGCCTATCGAGGCCGACTCGACCTGCGATGCAGATCACGACCGGAATCACTTAGAAGTTGAACTTGGCTAGGTGTCGAGTGGGGGGCGCAGACCGCATGACGTTATGCCCTGTCCTGCCTTGCGCGTCAGGATACTATACCGTGGAGGCTTTTACGGCCCAAGTGGGTCTCCTGCGCGAACTTTGCCCGCGGGTGGTATACAGATGGCTGCGTGGCTCGCCACCTTCCTGGAGAGCGGCTGATGCTGCTGCTGTTCATCCGGAGAGCAGGTGCAGCCCGATCGGTAGGACGAGGGAGTGTCCCGCGCTCCGTGTCCAATGCTCAACGTACACGTACAACACGTTGATCTCCAACGACGTGCGCCGCAAGATAACGTCCAGAAGCTCGTACAAGTGGCGAATATGTCGCAAGGCCCCGACGGTGCTCATGACACTGCGGCAAGGGCTGGGTATCTTCGGCGTTCGGGCTCCCTGCGAGCCTCAAGCGGTACTGAACATGCACGAAGCTGGAGTTCCTGGACGAGATAACCAGCCTTCTCCGCTTCTCCGACCCACGCGCGAGTGAAGAGAACTGCGGCAAGGCCTTCTCAGCTTCGCGCCGTGGCCAAGGTTCTGTCCTGTGCGTATCAAATATCAAACCACCAGCACGATCCTCCCCGGCGGCACCGAGCTGCTGCATGCCGCCACCAATTATGCCAACGGCCCACAGGGACCGCCGCAAGCCCAAGATTGGCTCCCGTCCGAGTCGGAGCCACACGAGCGGGGAGCGCAGATCGTGTTGGGAAGTGCAAAACGGGGTATTCGACTGCTGAGAAGCGTGATGTGATGCCCTCGCTGCTCTTCGATGCTCCTGCCAGTGCTGCGGGAGTCCAAGGACGCATTATGACAAGTAGACGAACGACCTCCCAATCACCGCGATGTCAGTGTGACTTTTACCGTGCGCCCCCCCTTCCACAGGGACACGCCACAGAGGGATGCGCCGCAATGTTATAGTGGCGCAGATATTCTGACTAGGCAACTCCGCCTCGGGGTTCGGTCACGTTTCGACGTATTGAGCAAGAGGGCGCCGCTGGTTGCAACCTAACCTGAGGATGCTGGTTTAACTCCCGGTTTCGTCCGAGCGCAGCGGGAGCTCCTAGACACGCAACGTGTTGAGGCGGTGGCAAGAATCGAGGGTGCTATTCGCGAGGGACGGTTAGTAGGACGCGGGCAGCCCCCACGGACCGCTTCTGTAACGCAGACAGCAGGGTATGGCGAACCTGAACCCTAAATGCTAGTGGATGGGCGGGGGAACAGGGTGTGGTGGGCGCGTCCGCACAAAGAACGTATTTCGCGACAGCATGCAAGGGTACGGCTACCACTTACTCCATGTCCGCAAAGTCGCCCTCGTCCAGATCACCCGGCTAAGGGATGCGCGAGATGCCCAGAAAAAAATAATGGAACGGGTAAGCAGCCATATGCATCGGGGTCCCCGGAGGCGGAGTAGAGCAACAGGCAGGAACAGCTATCAGCACACAGTGTAACAACAATCTATGACATAGCGGACAGGGAGGGACAATACTGACCTCCTTGGGTTCCTCGTCCTCGCCGTACTGCATCACGTAGTCTATGTGGCTCAGCACAGTCTCTATCGAGTCAGGATTTGTGAGGTCTAGCGCGAGGAACTTGACCAGGGGGTGGTCTTCGATCTATCGTCCGCGACCATCGCGCAAGGGGCGTCAGTTCGGGACATACGTGTCGGTCAACACAACATGTAGTGAGCGGCCGTCCAGTAAAGGATATCACATGTACAAGCATTCCGCAATATGCCCAATGGTGTAAATTGAACGATATCGACGGCGTCGGGGGATTACAAAACACGGTTGGATGAGCGGGGGGAGCGACGGGCGCAGCAAGCCACAACGAGCGACTCACCAGCTGCACGATCGCATGGTTGAGCGCATGAAACTTCGAATTTCGCTCCGTGAGTTCCTCTCGGCTGCCCGGCGCTGACACCAGGAGCATCGGATCTGCCTCAAGGAACCTGTAGCGAGGCATGGCGAGTGAGCACGACGCATTCGTATAGTCGGATATCGCCACACATGTGGCACAGGGTCCACGGAAATGGCGGTGGAACGACGGAATGGAGACTCTCCATCCGCGCGGACTGAGGACGAGCTGGGCATGGACGCCCTAAGGATGCTGTGCGCTATGCGGGACTTGTGACGCTAAGCAGGCCCAGAGACGCTTGGATAAACCACAAATACGCCCTTTCTGGCGAGATGAAGTATGTGGCGGTTATCAGGGCGCCAGTGCCAATTTGTTCGGGAAATGGGCACTCCAGGCGCGGCTGAGGAGACGGAAATGGTCTCTTTCTTACCTTGCGATATCTTTTCGCGTGCGGATTCCGTTTCGGCCGCTGCCCTTGTCTTCAACGTTGGCCGTGACAAGGTCCATCTTAGACATAATGTTTAGCCATGGGACTTCGAGATTGACCATTGCGGACATGGCTGAGAGTACGCCGCTGTACGCGTGGAAAGCGGTAAGTCCCCCTAGCCACAATCACTGCGATCAGGCACTCGCCTGAAGAATTTATACTTGTCTTCCATGAATTGCGATTCGAGCAGATAGACCGCACATGTTCGGATGCCAAGCCGCTGTAGATGGCGGACAAGAATAGGTAGGAAGGGATGGTGGGTATAGAGTTCGATCTGGCCTATTTTCCTGTCAAGGTCCTCTCGGCCAATGGAGGGTATCAACAGAGAGCATACCTGGGCAGTCGATGATCAAATAGTCGTCCTCATAACCGCCCAGCTCTTCGTCAAGCCAATCCATGTGTTCCAGGAGGTACCTTAATCGACAGTCCGGCAGTTAGCCACAAGATTCACGGAGACACTTGAAGACGGCATGACCCCCATGTTGAAAGATAGTAAACGTACTCGAAGCAGTACACAAGACCGCCATTTGGACCGTAGCCGAGCTCCTCCATGACGTCTTCGAGTGTGATCAAATCCCGAATATCTATTGACGGTTCGTACTCGAACGCGTCAGAATTTGCAGCGGGGTCCATGTTCACAAGGTGTCCTGAGCGTTTTGAGGTTTGCAGATGTGTCATGATACCGTTGCAGAAGGTCGACTTGCCCGCACCCGCGGGTCCTGTTACAAGCACGGCGTACCGCATCGCGACGGTGGATGGGGATGACTAGGATGAAGTTTTTGTTATTATTCGGAGCCAGTACGGACACTGCCACTTGAACGGGACCCAGATAGAGGAATGGTGTCGCGAGTGGGTAGCGGAAAGACGACTGTGGCTGAAAGCGAGGAGGAAGCAAAGTTGTGCGCTTGTAGAAGCGCCCATATCGAGTCGAACCGATAATCAGAGCGCTTCCGAACTGGCTCCCTCATCCGAGCCTGAATCCCCTTCCCCGCCTTGGAGTACTGCAGTGGCACCTCGCGTCTTGTTCTTGAGATTCTGCTACCATCATCTAGACTGCACCTGAGCCATTCACTGCTCTCCAAACTCACTGCGCGTATATCGGTGCTCGATACCATGTCCAAGCCTGCGATCGTCCCCGAAACAACCGCCTCTGGAATCGCGGTCGACCCCCGCACACTCGAACGCGTTATTCCGGAATCTCGGCGGCCGGATGGCACGTACGTTCTCTGGCCCTATGTCGCCTGAATGCTTTCTGACTACGCGCCACTCTCGCCTTGCTTCCCTGGACCGGTACCCTGTTCATCTATGCACCCTCGTGTGCGATGCTGCCCTCCACCTTCATCTTCGTACCTGCTCGAATCTCGGCCACGCACCACGCAATAGGGTCCGCAAGCAGATAAAAATCCGGCCCGGATTCACGCCGCAGGAGGACGTGCGCCGCTTCCGGGGCACGCGCCAGGCACAGGCGGACGCGACCGCGCTCCCTAAGGGGCACATCATCGGCTGGGCACCCCCGCCGCAAGCGGCCGCGGCCGCAGCCCCCGCGTCCAAGGCGGGCATGTCCAAGGCACAGAAGAAAAACGAGAAGCGGAAAGAGAAGAGGAAGGAGAAGCAGGACGAAGAGAAGGTCAAGGATAACTGGGACGATGAAGACGAGGGTGAGGCGAGGTCGGGCACGGCGAAGGAGGTCTCGACAGCGAAAGCCGAGGACGTGCATACTGAGGAGCAGCCGAATTGGACGGCCGCGCTTGACACGAAGAAGGGAGAGGCAGCGGGGGCGGATGGACTCGCGGACAAACTAGACAAGCTAGAGGTGCGGTGAATGTTTACCTGCGCCATTAC
The DNA here is from genome assembly GCA_022814645.1 of Ganoderma meredithae. Lineage (NCBI taxonomy): Eukaryota > Fungi > Basidiomycota > Agaricomycetes > Polyporales > Polyporaceae > Ganoderma > Ganoderma meredithae. Next base: position 130,993 of record JAKLMY010000007.1, on the reverse strand, counting down.
GATTATGCTTTGTTCTTTCATGGGGATACAAGGGTGTCAGAGTAGGATATCGCTAGTAGTTATATAAACAAATGTAACATCTTGGTGGAACGCAGCAAGGAGCGTGAAGGCGATTTACGCTACAAGTATTCTACATGGTGTGATGCTTAGATCGACGAGGGAACTTAGACTATAGCAGTACGCACCACTTCATAGACTAATGCTATTAACTAAATGATCTATGCCTCTCTATGAAGCCAGCTCTGAAATGTCCCCAACGCCAGCGGAGGATGTTCTAAATCAGACTACTGCGTCGGAAGCCACGAGGCTTGTTGGTCTCCGTTAGTGGGAGGTGGAGACACCGGCACTGGTGGAGGTGCCTGTTCTGCACGTTTCTTAGCAGCCCTAGAAGGGCCAACAATGTAGACCTCCATAGAGATGATGATGACCACCGAGAGGACGCCCAATGCAGCTTGAGAAATTGTGAGACCAACTGATCGAAGGAAGCAGACATTGAACTCACCGACTGCCGCTTTCATTTTCTCCCAGCGCGACTCTTCTACTTGTGTCTTTAGCTCGCTTATGGTGATCAGAGCCCGACTAAGCACCTCCTGTATACACACGGAGTCACCAGTCAATAAGTTTGAGAAAGATATCCTAATCACACAGCGACGCTTACTTCGACCTGAATGTCAATCCGCTTCAGCTCACTCCTGGCTTCGCTCTTCCTACTGTCGAGGTCCATCTGGATCCTAACGTAAAGTGGTTTGAGACTGTGCTGTTACCGCTGGAAATGCGGTACTTACTCATGCTTCAAATCCACGATATCCTCGTTCATTCGCGCGTTAAGTGTATCTGTCTCTCGCCTCAGTGCGCTGGTGGCCGAACGCATGGCAGCGGTCTCCTTCCTTGTCAAGGCGCTCGTCTCTGAGCGCAACTCCGAAAGGGCAGCCTTGAAAAGGTACGCTTGCTACAGTGACGATAATTTCCCTTGTCAGGTCAAATGAAAACGCCATGAGCCGAACGCTGAACTCACGCTTTCCAAGTCTTGCACGGTCAACGCGTCCCGCTTCACCCGCGCTATTCGATCTGCTAGCAATGCGCGTGTTGCACGCATAAGGTTGCGCGCGATAGGGACGGGGAATGACCGTTCCAGAACAGCGAAGAAGCGGTGGGTATTGAACGGCGGGTTGATATGTGAAGCCGGTCCTTCGAGCGGTTGAGGTAGGCCGGATTGTGGGTCAATTGGTGGATGGTCGAACTTCACCGGGAGCTTCGAATCCGTGTCTGGCTGAACAGACCATTCTGCGACGTCGCCTGGGCCGCTTAGTGGCGAAATGTCGGCCGGAGAGCGTTCCGAGGCAGGTTCAGGAGTAGGAGTAGGAGGGAGTGGGGGGCTCTGAGCTAGGCCGGGCTGGTTGGAGGGATCCTTGGGATGTGCTAGCCGTATGCTCTGCACGCCGCGCGGGCCTGGGGGGTCCGATATGGTCACGTATGGCATGGAAGGGGCCTGTGGGAGACGGAGAGTGGACGTGCAGATCCGGGGGCGAAGCCAATCATCTCCAGGTAGGCGAAAGTTGCGGAAAGAACTAAGGTTGCGTGCGAACATCGACGAAGGGTATGTCGGATAGCGAGAGTTATGTAGATTGTAGCTAGACAGAAGGCGAGCCAAGGAAGGTGCAGTGGATGTGGTCGAGTGCAAGTTATGGGGTAAGCGCGCCTTGCCCGAGACTGGAATCTTGCGTTCTGCGTCGAGGCCATCGCCTTCCGATCACTCCAAATTCAGAAGTACGTCGATCTTGCCTTCCACCATCGCGCGTCTCATTCCTCCCGACTCTGTTGCCCTCCTGCTACAGAGGAACACAACATGACAAGATACACAAATTTCGCTCGCAAGCGAACATATGTCCAGGCAGGCTTCGACACCGAGCCCCAAACACAGGCGGACACTGCGAATCCACAGTCCACAGGCATTGGCGGAGAAGGTGGCCAGGAGCTGGAGAAGAAACGCAAACGCGTGCGGTCAAGGAAGGCAAAGTTTCCAGAAAGAGACGCAACCGGTGCAGGTGGGAATCAAAATGAAGGAGATGTGCTAGGCGAAGGAGCAGGGGACGGCGAGGGTCCTTCCGATCGCTCCCCAAAGAAAGCCAAGTTCGGGGACAAGGCACGGAGGGGGAAGTTTGACAAGCGTTGTCAAAAAGGTGAGTCTCGTGCTCCTCGCTGCCTGAACTCATCCAGACAACTTTTCACTAGATGCGAACGCTCGCAAATTTGCGTCGGAGCAACGCAGAGTAAAACGCACCCACGACAGGCAATCCGACACCATCTGTTTCGCGTGTAGGGAGAGGGGGCACACAGCTAGAGACTGTACCAATACCATTGCTACCGACACGTTGGAAGGCGAGCAGAGCAAGTCGAAGTCTGGGCGGGATATCGTCGGTATCTGCTACCGGTCAGTAGCGGTGGGCGAGACGAAGGCCGCGACTAATATCGAGACATTTCCTTTCACAGATGTGGATCTCGCCGCCACAACCTCTCGAAATGCAAGGAGCTCGTTGACCCCGAAAATCCTCTACCTTTCGCTTCTTGCTTCGTCTGCTCTGGCAAAGGCCATCTTGCGTCCAAATGTCCAAAGAATCAGTCAAAGGGCATATATCCAAACGGCGGATGTTGTAAGTTATGTAAAGAGACAAGCCACTTGGCGAAAGACTGTCCCATGAGGCAACCAGGTACGTCCTGCATTACTCTCTTCCGGAGGGCGGATCATTGACGTTCGATTTACGGCAGACGTTGTCGCGAAGACACTGTTCGTTGGCACTGGTCAAGATGGTGGTGCTGATGAGGACGACTTCCACACATTCAAGCGGAAAACGCAAGAGGTGGATAAGGCGGAAAAGGCGGGAGGGAAGGCGAGGCGCAAGGCAGAGGTGGAGGTGGCGGCTCAGTCTGGGGTGGTGAAGGCGTTCGGGGAGTCCGCGCCAGCTTCGAAAAAGAAGAAAGTGGTCTTCTTCTGACGTGTCCACCGCGTGTATTGTTGCCCACACCATCGCGTGCTGGTTTGCTACCTCTGGATGATGTCACACATTCCATACGCACTGCAGTTGTATCGCCCCGTGAAGCCGGACCGCGCTGGTGCAGTTCTGGGCTCGGCTGTGCAGATTCTGACACACGTGGGTAGACACTGCCACTGGAGGGGAGGGTCGCTGTGGCGGCATCCAGCTCCAAGTCTCCTTCGCATTCCACCGACTACTTGCGGCACCGCCTCATCTCCTGTTCACCCGCCATGTCTGCAACAACCAGCCCTCAGCAACCCCATCCAGTCCCCACCTCGATCGCGAAGGCTGCCACTCTTCCCCGGGCGAAAGCATCGGGTTCACCCCAACAGCAACCTGCCGCCCTAACGTCGACCGTTAAGACAAAGAAGGAAGCCTCCAAGGCTCCAGCTTCTCCTCCCATGTCTCTGCCAAGCTCTACAACAACCTCCAGATCGCAGACCCAGGACCAGATGAAGAAGGTTTCTCGTCGCGCCAGCAAGCCGATTATCAATTGGTTCCAGCGTAAGCTCGCAGGCACTGTCCGAGCGCGGAGGGTCTCTGAGGCTCAGAGATATGGTGCGTCCTCGCCACGCGGAAAGGACAAGCAGCATCGTCGTTCGTCTGTTCCTATGCCCCCTCCACTTGCCGTCCAATCCCGCGCGCGGAGCAATACGACTGGCTCAAGGCAGAACAAGGCGCATAGCCTCCGCGGCACCATCTCCCTCGACGAGAGAGACGACGCAGACAGCCACTCCTTCCGTAGCGACTCAGACGATGGTGTCGACTTGTCTGTTGCGCGGGATTCATTCTATTCGCCCGCGAGCTACCTCGAGGCAGACGAAGATGCGTCGGTGCGCCCCCTTCCTCCAAGTTCTCCTCCCTCTCCATCCCCATCTCGTTCTTCCTCGTCCTACCTTTCGCATTCGCGGACATTCCGGAGCATGACGGCCAGCACCAAGCCTACGACGCTGCTCAGCGTCGACCTCCACGGAGGCATGGCTCACATCGCTCAGGCCCCTCCGACCCCAACAACCACCGGTAATCGTTTGCCGCCTCACATCCGCACGCATTCTTCTGGACCCTCCGCAGGTTCAATCACGTTCTCTGCCTTTCCTCCTCCCTCGCCTACGAGTCCTTCTCGGCCCTCCTCAGGCAACTCCGGAGCCGCGGCACCCCGTGGCGCAACGCTGACGGCCCCATTGTACACCACGCACCATCCACGTAACAATCCCCGTCCGTCTTCTCCCCCACCGGACGATGCGTCCGTCCTGACTCTCGCTTCGTCCGCGTTCGGCTTTCCGGGCGCTCGAATCGGTGCTGGAGCGTTCGCCTTGTCTGGCCGAGGCTCGATCGCGGACGATTCTGTCTCACAGTGGAGCAACACCGCCGGCCTGACAGATAGCACCAGCCACTTCATGATGGGTGATCTGGAGGAGGAGCGCTATGTCGATCACGATGTCGACGCGAGCGTCCGCGCACTGCGCCCGAGGAGCTCGCGCGGGAGTTGGGAGAGCGCGACCAGCGGCTGGAGCGCAAACGTCGCGCTCCCGAGCCCGGCGGGGGTGCCCAGCCCCGGCGGCATCCGCAGCAAGAGCGTGTGGACATCGGGAAGCCTCCGAACCGGCGGACTTAGCATGGACGATGGGTTCACGGGTACCCATGATGAGACCGAGGATGGGAAGAAGGACGCAGGGGAGGGAGAGGGAGAGGACACCGAGGTAGACTCGACGGCGAACGAGACGACCGAGGCGGGCTCGGTTGTGACCACGGATCAAAGCACGACGACTGCGACGACAACTGTCGAGGCGGCCAATGGCGAGTCGGAGGGAAGGAAGCCGACCGCGTTGGAGGAGGTCGAGGCGGCCGCGGCTCACCTTCCCAGCCAGCAGGCGCACATCCCGCCTGAGGTGGCCTCCACCGTCACGCTCCCTGGTTCGAGAGCGCCGTCGGAGGGTCGCTCGCTTAGGGATGCTTCTCAGAGCGGAAGGAGGAGCGGTGCTGCCACCCCGACCAAGGTGCTTGATGAGCCCGCTGGGCGCGCTGCCCCTCCTGAGCCTCTGAATTTGGTGGAATCAGAGTCGGATGCGAAGGAGAGCATGGCCGCCGAGCCCGCGGAGAGGGAAGGCGATGACGGCCAGGTGATCTCTGAGGTCCTCAGCCCTGTGAGCCCGGCGACGACAACAAACACGGAATACGTCTCTGCGCCGTCTAGTCCGGCTGTGTGATGTAACTTATAACAGTGAGTCTCTTTCGTGATAGATCATGATGTCAAGGCCGGTTGCTGACCTTTCTTTTAGAATTTCCTTGTCGCTCCTTCTCTTCTTGCTTTTCTTTTCCCAAATGCGTCACGACGTTCACGACCAGCGTTTTCATCTAGTCCTGCTATGTGCGGGGACTGGGCCCGTGCAGTCTGTCTGAGTTGCCGGATACTAGGTTGTACAGTAACTTGTAAGTTGATATCTCTACATTCGATGCCCCTTGCTTATAAGCATAGTCCTGTCAGCATTCAATCTGGGGCAGTAATCGCTAAGTTGTACATTTTGACAGAGGGGTACTCTTTGGTAGAGTAAGGTGCATCGGTGAGTATCACGTTCAAATGGCGGCGATGGTCATATCTAATATGCGATGGGTGGCCAAGTATATTCCTACATCATGCTATGATAATCATGATATCTTGCACATTTGCGACCTTGGTCCTCGAGCACTACGTGGCATACTCTTCGTTTTTGTTGACATTTTTTTGTGTCCTGGAGTTGTTGCTGTTCATCGACATGTTGAGTCCTTGATGAGGCTACTCCACTACCGCTTTCGCCAATTCTCGACCTGTTCAAGTTCTAGTTCTTGGACCAAGAGCAGAGTCATCCGCACCGCGATGAAGGAGGTGGGCTGTCCGGCGGCCACAGCAGGTTTTGTGGATAATCTTCTAAGATATTATCGACACTCGAGTTGTTGGAGCTCTCAGGCTCGCTGCACCCGACAGAAGGTACTCATTCGCGTGACATCACGCGTTCCGTTAGCTTTGAAGACTCATGATTCTCAAATATCGCCGTTTGCTTGCTAGAAGATTGATCCACTCATCCGCGTGCTACTCGTGGTACCGTAAGTTCGTTGACGGCCCCGTGGCACGCGTACGTCGGTTGCCATATCCAGACACTTACATCGCGGTGGCGTGACTGGACTACTCGAACTGGCGCCTGCTCGTCGCCTTGCCCGTTCTCCCCTCGTAAATCCTGGTCTGCGGGCTTGCACGTCACATCTGCACATCTTTGCAGCTGCAAGTTCGAGGACAAGAATACTTGTACTTCCAGCGTCTTGAGTCGCCGTGACCTCACATCCTGCCGACATCCATCTTCGCGCGCGGGTCAGCTGGGCCAACTTCTGGGTGCAGCGTGTCCTCGTGAGCAACGTACATACATCATGCCGATGGGTACATCTAGCCCCGGCCCGCTTCCATCTTTTGATTTCTTGACTTGACCAGGTGCCGTCATGCACAGGCGCACTCTTAAAAGCCTGCGATGCGTTGACAACACCTTGGACGCCACACTTTCTCCTCGACGCCCTTCCTGACGACCCCGGTCTCGGCCTGTGCACGGTTCTGGGACGTCTCACAACCACCTTGTGGATTGGTGTCAAGATGAAGCTTGGGTTCACGTCGCTCGTCTCGGCTGCAGTTGTCGCATCCGCGATCGCTGGTGCTGGCGCGGCCTGCCCTGACTTCACGACCTATGCACAGGTTGGTTCCCCCGACTGCATGCATACCGAGCTTTTGAATGCGTTCGATTTGTAGTTTGCTGACCATTACATTGGTAACAGACACCCCAAGGCAACCCTTCGTCCGGGCCGTTGGCTCTGCCATACATGCGACCCTCTCCAGAGTGCCGAACATTCAACAGCAGCACCGTCGAGGTATGTCTATGTTGGTATTGGATGGCTAGGCATTTGTTTGAACATCGCAAACACCTTGGTAGAAAGTGGTCGAGGACATGAAATCGCGGCTTAAGGACCCCGACCTGGCACGTCTGTTCGAGAACACTTTTCCTAACACTCTGGACACGACCGTGAAGTACTTCAACGCTGTGCGTAGTTGGCATTTCGGGAACATTCCAGGTCTGGATGGGCATTGAATAATTCACTTTAGACCGAGAACCTTGCATTCATTATCACTGGTGTGAGTACCTGTATGATTCCTGCATCTCTCGACCCAAGCTCAACGGTTCCAACAGGATATCACGTAAGTTCTGATTCGACTCGCACGCATGTGATCGCATGATGCTCATACCATCATTCAGTGCTCAATGGCTGCGTGACACTGCAAACCAGTTCGCACCATACCATGTACTATTGGCGCAGGACAAGGAGCTCGCGACACTCGTCAAGGCTGTCATAAACAATGAGGCGCGTTACGTCTCCGAATACCCTTATTGTGGCGCATTCCAGCCTCCTCCCGAGAGTGGCTTGAGCCCCAGCCACAATGACTGGGCTGATGGTGTCACCGTAAACCCGTAAGTAATCTTCTCTTAAAGAGATCTTGAAGGTAATGAGTCCGGTTTTTCAGACCTGTCAATAACCAGACCGTCTTTGAATGCAAGTACGAGATCGACTCGCTCTGCGGATTCCTCAAGCTTTCTCGGACATATTACCAGGCCACGAACGATTCATCGTTCATGAACACGAACTGGTTCAGCGCCATCGACTCCATCTTCCAGGTCATCTGGGAGCAGTCCCAAGCGACGTTCGACGACAACTTCAACCTTGTTTCGTATTATAATTGGACTGGTGGTAACGGCGCACTCTCGCCTGCTGTGCCTAACGAAGGAAACAACGCTCCGAGGGCCTATACTGGCCTTGTCGGTACTCACCATCGTCCCTCGGACGACATTTCGACTTTTTGTAAGCCTTTCGCCAGTGTTACGCAACAGGTATCAGATTTTTTACTGACCGGACTTCTTAGCGTTCTTGACGCCGGCAAACGCAATGTTGAGCGTCGAGCTCAGTCACCTCGCCGACGTCCTCGATGCAACTCAGCAGGCGCAGAACGTCAGCAAGCAAGCTCGCCAGTACAGTTCCACGATATCCAAGGCGATCTGGGAGCATACAGTCGTTAACGGCGTCTTTGCCTACGAGACCGACGGTTTTGGAAGCCGATATGTCATGGACGATGCAAACGTCCCGGTATGTCCACACTTCGTGCAGATAGTAGTTGGCGACCATGTACTTACCATCGTGCTTCAGTCTCTTCTCTCCCTGCCTTACCTTGGCTTCCTGGACACTGACCACCCTGCCTACGTGAAAACCCGCAAGGTTGTCATGTCGCGCGGCAATCCCTACTACGCCGCCAGGAATTTCAGCGGAGTCGGGTACGCTAAATAATATCCTGAGACCAAGCCAGTGTTGAAAGATCGTCCTTGCCTTCTCGCAGCGGTCCGCATGTTGATGCTTGGCACCCCTGGCCCATGTCCCACATTTCGGCCATCTACGGCACGGACAACGACTCTGATATCCTGAACTCTCTCTACACAATCGCAAATGTGCGCAGCTCCTTTCTCTATGGTGTTCCCCCAAAGACTAATCTGAAGCATAGAACACTGGCGGTCTCGGCTTGATCCACGAATCCATCTCCATCTATGATGGCCAATACACACGCCCATGGTTCGCGTGGGCGAACAGCTACTTCGGGGAGATGCTCCTCGACCTCGCGCAGCGCAAGCCACACCTGATCTTCACAGACGGCCAGCCGTACACACCCGGGCAGTGATTCGCCGGACTGCGCCCTGTCTGTGGTCAGAACTCCTGTACTGACACCTACTGCGCCTGCGGGAGTTGGAGGAAAGAGGCGGCTAGCGTCAGATGACTGCGGCATAGCCCCCTGTACTTACTTCGTGTGTATTTCCGGTCGATTGCACGTATGTCAGTCATGTCATGTTGGGGAAGTTTCAACGTTCGGGCCGCCCACCGAGGGGTCCTGCCGAGGACATCGATCGCCACCCATGGATGTGATAGGAGAACGGGGTCCGGCTGTATCCTTGGTCGGGGCACAAATGCGGACTTGTCCTGGACGTTTGTCGTGGAGGGCAGAAAGAGGTGGTAAGTAAGTTGAGGTCGAGGAGGGATAGGCGAAGTTGTGGGGAATGCAGCCGAAGCGAGCGCGTAAATAACATTGTAAATTATAAGGCTGTGATGTGTGTGCAGGCCTGTCGCGCTCACGTTCGTCTCTGAAAATCCAATACTTAAATCTCTTGGCCTCAGCCATCCACCTCTCCAACCCGTCCGCACACAATTCGACCAGCTCGGCAACCTAGAGAGCCTCGCACGTCCCCCGCAACGCACACAGATGTCCCAAGGCCAGGGCCGCCACATCGGCACGCTCATCGTTGTCATTCTGAAAGCGGTGTGTGTTCGCTCGCCTCTCCGGGTGGGCTTGCAGCTCACAGCACGTTCTCGGCGGGCTTCGTGTGGTAGAGGAACCTACCCAACAAACGACACATAGGCAAGCAAGATCCTTACTGCCAAGTCATCTTCAATGGCGAGAAACGGCGCACTAAGGCGATCAAGCGAGGTGGACAGCACCCGGAGTGGGACGAGGAGATCCGGTTCGAGTTGTATGAGGATATGGACGAGCTCCCTCAAATCCCCGGCCTCGACCCGCCCCCTCCACCGCCCAAGGCGAATGGCAAAGGCCCTCCCAAGGTGAAGGGTGGAAGCTTTATGGCGGTGGCCTGTTACGCGGAGGACGTCCGGGAGCCGGACTTAATTGGGGAGACTAAGGTCGATCTGACGGAGGTACTCACTAAAGGAGAGACCGACGGTACGTCTGCAATGCTTGTGGTGCTTGTCGCTTATGTTCATGGGATTCCAAGAGTGGTTCACGATCATGCACAAGGACAAGTATTGCGGGGAGGTCTACTTTGAACTGACTTTCTGGCTAGACGTGCGTGTCCTCTGCTGTCAATCTAGGGAGTCGTGCCGTTAACGGTCTCGTGTTTACAGGAACCCCCACCGACAAAAAAGACGACCCCCAAGCAGACGAACGGGCAGTATGGCGGGCGCGGGACATTCGTACCTTTGGGCGAGTCAGTGTCGTCGTCCCTATCAGACCTATCGCGTTATGGTTCTACTAGCAGTCGAGACGAGATCCGTCGAGAGAACCTGCCTCCGTCATTGAGATCGTCTAACTCCAGGCTGGACATCTACGTCGCACCTTACGAAAGCACGCGTTCACACAACTCCTCGGTTGATGGGATGGTGAACGAGTTCGCAGAACTGAATGTGAACCATGGGAATAGGCGATTGAGCATGCCAGTACGTCCGTCCAGTCGGAGCCTATTCTGTTGCAAATATTCAACCTTTCCCAGGTGCAACCCACCGGTGGTAGCTACTTCCAGCGGCCGGCATCTGCGGCTCCTCCAGAGCCATCTTACGGCACTCAAGTCTCACAAACTATTCACGGGTCTACATACTCTGAGGAAGGGCAAGGCTACAATTATGAGTCTAGTCCGGGACAACTCCAACCCTATCACCACGATGCTGCCCCCCTTCCTGACCCATACCAACCTGCGTACGAGCAGACAGCAACGCCGGCACCTTCAACATTCCAACAGACCCATAGACCTCGATATAGTTTACCTCACCAATCATCTGGCTTCATGCCTCTGCCTCAACCGTCTGGGTTTATCCCCTTGAACGCCGGTCAGCCTGCACCATCGGGCTTCCTACCCCCTCCTTCTGCGACCCCGGCTCCGATCGGGTATGGCGCGGTTGTTCCTGCGCGAGTACCTTCATCCAGTTTCTCAACGTTGCCACCTGCCCTACCGGCGCCATCTGGCTTTTCTCAAGGCCCTCCACCTTCGTCATCATACCCTCCACTGTCACAATCACCATCTCTCTACTACCCATCGTCTCAGCAGAATCCACCGCCTTCTTCGACACCGTTCCCCCAGCACCAACACTCCCTTCCTCCTTCGTCCTCATTCCCCCAGCATCAGCCACCCTTAACGTCGACCTATTCCGCCTCTACTCCGCCAACCTCGTCGTTCCCTCACACCCTACCCCCAACTTCATCCTACCCTCAATTACCGCCACCACCACCTACATCCACTCCTCCCGGTCATCAACATGGTTATTCCTCCTCTCCCTCTACACCCAGTCATCCTCAACCTTCGCACTCTGCACCCCCAGACCAGCCATCATATGGATACGGACACCAACAATCGTCATTTGATAGTATCCCACCTCCCCCGCCACTGTCGGATAGTCCATCTGCTGGAGGATATGGGGGTTCACGTCCATTACCGCAGCCTCAGTCTCAACCCGGGCAGTCACCGCAGTCCCATCACTCACGTAGGCAGTCGTCTCTTCCTGTCCCTCCAGGCCCTCCTCCGCAAGGGTACTATAATGGGACGCAAACCGGACCGCCAGCGTTACCGGCTGCGACTTCTTACCAGTCAATACCGCCTCCACCACCACTACCTGGACAAGTGCCTCCTCCGCCTCTTCAGTCATCGTTTTCGAATGGACATCAACTTGCGCTTCCTGGTCCCCCGCCACCACTGCCTTCGTCAATGTCGATGCCTCAGCAGCTGTCTGCCCAACCGCCGCCGAAGAGGCGGCCCAGCCTTCCGGCGCCGCCCATGTCCTATCAGCAACAGCAGTCGGCGTTCCAAGCACTTCCGCCGCCGCCGCCTCCTCCGAGTCTGCCGTCCCATCTTCAATACGAGCCACCCGCGAGTAGTTTCATGCCTCCGGCTTCCAACCAGGGTTATTACCCACCAGGGCCTCCGCCGCGGCCACCGCAATACCTCCCAGGTCCTCCGCAGGTAGCACAGGGAGGATACTCTCCCGTGCACCAACCGGAATATAGCTACGGACAATAACTGGATTACACATAATTCACATGGCAGTCTCTCGTTCTCTACATAGTTCGTCTTTGTCGCCGTCAAATGCTCCTGCAAATCCCTGGTCCTCGCGTTCCTCTTGGAGTTGTGAAACCTCACGGACACATAGCTGACGTCTTTTCCTCTCCCCCAAAACAAACTTTAAATTGTCACCACCTTTGCATACACCCACAATCACTCACATACATCTGCACACTTGTCCCTGTCAATGAGACTTGGCCTTGCCCATATAGAGCCTACTGTGCACTGTCTATATATTTCGCGAAAACGAGCATGTGTCATGTCTAGAGGTTGGCACAGAAGAGGCGTACCTCGGTGATAAAATAGTAGGGATGCTGAGCAGCAACGTTTGCTAGTGCTCGGACGCGGATGCCTGCACCTTGGTGGCCACCTGCGCCGCTTCTGGCGCCGCGGCCTCCATTGCACGCGCGCGCTCCTCCTTCCACTTCGCGATCTCCGTCTCGGTCGCGACGAGCCCACGACGCGCAAGGGCTATTCGCGCCTCGCGGCGGATCTTGTTCTCCCTCAACCGCTCCTCTCGTTCGTGCGCCTGAAGCGCGTTCTCCGCGTAGATGACGAGGCCGAAAATCGAAGCTAGGATGAAGTTTTCGATTTGGGGGAGCGCAACCGGTGCAGTGCAGAAAGGACATGCGTTAGGACGTGTAACTGGCGAAGGATGAGGACGACAGCTCAACATATTGATACGAGCCAAGCTTTGAAGGGCAGCGTTTGCCTCCTGTATGCGCGACCGGAAGTGTCGGGTGGGGAGGAGCGTGTTGAACGACATGTAGATGGGTGACATTGACCTGAACACGCACCTGAAAGCAGGCCAATAGTGGTGGGCGACCGCAGCGGCACCCAGTCCAGCAGCACCGAACTGTGCAGCACCTCTAAGGCCGGCGGCCACCTGCACCTCGTAGGCCCGCTCGATCTCATCTTTGCGGCGGTTTCTGTTCATGGTTACGTGTTTTTGACGAGAGAGGATACAGTGGGCGCGGGGAGTTCAATGTTTAGGTCGGTCGTCACGCTTCACGAAGAGAGGGACGACGGTTGTATTCCGCGGCGGGGGTCGCGATAAAGTGGAGGTGGACCGTGGACGTCCGACGGGAGCCGTGCCCTGGACCGGTCCGCTATTCGAAATGCCGGCGCTCCGGCAACCCCCGGACTGTGTCCCAGCCCCAAGTTGGAAGGCGTCCAAGAACCTCCCCTCTGCTGTACCGACTGGATCGCTCCGTATTTCATGGTGCGCACTCCTCAAGGAGATTTCGAGGCACATATAAACTTGAATGTATTAAGTTACGAACATAATGATAAGACATGCCCTTAGGCGAGCGGTGTTAAGGAGGCTAACTGGTGGTCCTCGGAACAAACAACTATTCGTGCACCATCAAATTCAACTTGTACCACTTTCCTCCCCGGAAAACAAGTTACCTGCGTTCGCCGTATTAGAGACAAATATAGTGAACATACAGAAGACGTACCGTCTCCAAGGTCTCCGAAGCTTTGCGCAAATCCCATAATCGAACGCACCCGTCTTCATTACCACCACAAGCAAACACTTGGGAGCATACCGCTCCTAGATCAGGAGAGGAGGATGAATGGTGAGTCGTTAGAAATGGGGCAGGCATGTACGAACCTCTAGTGTACCGTCCATGCACCTTCGTGTTGGAATACCCGAACCTAAGGGCAGGAGTCTCAGGAACTAGACGATAATCGCGCACTTCAAACTGGAACTCCCGATGGCCGAGCTGTCGGCGGAAGCTTGTTAGGTAATACTGGATAGTGATAGGAAAGAAACATACCTCTAGAAGCGCGGAGAAAGGTGACTCGACACCGTGAACGTGGTATATTGGGTTTGACAACTTTAGCGCATTGACTGTCCGTTCGGAGGACAAGTCATATACCGCACAGACGCAGTCCGCACCACCAGTTAGTAGCTTATGGCTTGTATCGCGGACCGGAAAGATGGAGTGGATGGCAGAGGAGTGCTTAATTGCCAGGGGCGCCGATGGTATGGGTGGCGAATCGCCCTCGTTTGGGAGGGTCCATAGATTTACGAGATGGTTATAGCCACCGGTCGCAAAAATCCCAGGCTGCATCATGGCACAAACAGCACTGATGCCGCCCTTCTTCTCCGCCTGCGAGCGGCGTTCGAAAGAACCTATTTCGCGAACCTTCGACCATGTCGTGAGTTCAACTTTAAACGCATAAAGCCAAGCGCGTACCTTTCCGTCCTCTATTCGCACAAGGGATAGCTGCCCATTGTTCCCGGCTCGTCCAATGACAACGGTGCGCTTGTGAGTGCCGTGTAAGACGCAGGCGTCCTCGACGAGTTGGCGAGCACCGTCCCCCGCCGATGTTCGTACAGGGGTGTATCGCAACGAGGCCTGTTCTACAAGATCGAGAGACCCCCGCATCGTGACGCTCAGAAAACCCCTGGGGTGCAGGGTCAACAAGCGGCGAGGTTTGTCGTGTGAGTCCTTCCGCATCTGGACGCGTTGAGCGCATCGAAAAAGTTTTGGGGTAGGATCGATTGGCTGGCTGGCGGCTCCCATGTCCTCCTGCTCGTCAGCGTCCGCGGTGTCTGAGCGGTCGGCAACTATTGATGACCCGGGCTGCGCAAGGGAAAATGGCAGGTGAGTGCTGGTATCACTTTGAGAGGTCGACGACACGGGAGCTATGCGGACGTCCGAGTGATCGACGTCTTGTTGAGCTTGTGGACGCATGGTGGAGAAATCTTTCCAGTCGAATGGTCGGACATGTGGCGGGAGCTCGATTGACAGTGTCCCAGAGCGGAACGTCGGTCCACGGACCGATCCGTTATGAACAGCATCGAAATTTCCACCATGTATTAGCGAAGGTGTGGCGGTATCCAAGGTTTGCAGTCGCGGAGGCACTGGGCTGGCCATCGTTTCTGAGGGATGGGTTGCCGATTGCAAAGAGGCTATGGATGGGAGTGTGGGATGCGGGTACTCCTCCGTAGAAGGACACGATTTTTGTGAAGCGTCGCCAGTTATATTTTCGTCGACGTTAATTTCACGGGAAGACATGGACTCGGCATGACTTGGAGGTGAGCCGGCGAAGATGTGCGACGGACTGAGCGACGAGTAGGCAGGGCCATAGATGAATGGAGTAGATACGTTACTCAGGTGGGGGGATCCCCAGAACTTCGGTTCGCCTGGAGACTATGGGTGCGGAGATGTTACAACCTATATCCACTGCCAAACGAACGGAAAATTACGCGTACCTCCGGTGGACTTCGGGACCTTGTCTGTTCGTGATCCTCGGACTGAGGCATTCTGTGAGAAGACTCTGGCAGAGGGAAAGCCGAGACGGGGTCGAGTTTCGGTTGAGGATGGTGACCATGGTACCTCAATTTCTTGTCTCCCTGTTCGCCGTGCCTTTTCCTCCGACTGTTGCTGCCCTGAGGTCGTTGGGGCGTGTGGGCAAGAGGAGCACCGTCGCGTGCCGCCCGAGAACGCTCGCCGCTCTTTGGCATGGATGTCGAGCTCCAGTCTCTTCGGGCAGGGGATGGGCGCATATATGGAGCCCCGCGTTCCCTGCGACCCGAGTGGTCATGGTTGTTGCGAGTGTGTCCTCTACCTCGACCGCCTCGACCGCGCAGAGCTACAGACGGATGGGCAGCGCGGACGACTGGAACAGCAGAATTGCCCTTCCGAGAATGGCGTACTTCATTAGGCTGGGCATCTTCGTTGAGAGGCATAAGCTCCGTAACATGAGGGGGCAGAGGAGCTCGGGTAACAGCTGCAGGACATCGAACAGATGGGGGAGCTGAGGCAAGGTGCTGCAGCCACCGTCTGCTACCAACGATTCTTGCGCTTGACGATGGGCGTCTAACGCACGTCCCATCCTGACCACATCCTCTCCATCTCCATTCCGCGTATGAACATCTCTGGAAAACGCCCCGCTTCACCTCTGCCACGAACACTCGACGACATCGTGAGACCGCGCATTTTGGATGTCAAGAAAGACAAGCGTTCATCCACCCAGACGCCTCTCAACGATCGTTCAGCGGAACACGGCCAAGAAGTCCTGTCCTTCTCTGCCTCGCTCCAGCATGACTTGTCGCATGAGAACATAAACGACCTCATCCTAGGGACGACAATTCGCTTAGCTAAGGAAGGCAAACGGCTTGTCAAAGCTCCCCGGCTACTGTAAGTCAGTTGGAGAACATTGAGGCAAGTAGGAGAGAACGGTACACTGAAATGAAGGACTTCGAGATCGGATGGCATCGCATTTGATTGGTACGTGGCTTCAAAATCCAGCTGTCCTAGAGAGACACCTTCGAACTTGTCACACTGACAGGACTTACGATGCTACGGCATGTGGTGAAAATGTGAAGTCCTTGCTGTCCGTGTACGTATCGACCTCCTCAAGCTTGTGGCACGGAATTCCGACTTGCTTACACACCACACCCAGTGAAGGTATTTGTGTTCAGGATCTCGAAAAGGTCCTGCTGCGTGCGACCCCAACCTTTTGCGGCAAAAGTTCTTGCCCTGGGGCTGAAGAGAGAATCGTCCCTGACGACATCGCCGCCTCTCCCACTCCAGGAACTCCCAACATGGGCAGTGCTGCGGACCCCATAATGGTTGACGATGACGAAGAAGGGGCCAATGGCAGTATCTTCCATCCTATCGTCGGCATATCCGAACCCAGCCAGTTCCTGAATATAGCCAAGGACTCACGTCAAGGCACCGACTGCCTGGCGGCTCATCGCACGATACAATTCAAACGCCGGTATTCTATACCCACTGACGTCAACGTTGCCGTACCTTCCAGCTCCCAGCAAGTTGACCATCTGCTTTTGCAAGGGAGGCGCACTCCTGAGCAATGGTATGCGGGTCCTGTCATCTTACCCTGTCTCATGAACGAACTGACAGCTTGCTCCTCGCAGGCGGTCGAACCGTGAGTTGTCCGCTACACGTCATTCATCCCGCGACGCCGAGCCACCTCTGCCGGGAGATGTCATTCAAGGAGACCTCACGATAGCATCATTGGACGGAGATGAGGAACACAACGCTTCCGTCCACAGTTCCCCTAGCTCCCGTCAACTTTCGGCTTACCCCAGCACCGCGGACCTGGGCAACCGCAGGGCCGACTATGGCGAATGGAAGTCCCTCGCAGAAGATTCGAGTGACGTCGAGATGGAACTCGCAGACCACTCGTCAAGTAGGGAGTCCTCACTAACCAGGTCCGCACCGCCGCACGAGACCACGCACGGAGTGGCTGGCCTCCCGTTCCTCCCACGAACTTACGACACCTCAGGCCTCATCTCTCACCAAGTCCCTGCACTGGCGTCTGGCTCTGGTCGGTCTGGGGCAGGTCCGAGCAGCAGTTCAGGATCCACAAGGCAGCGTGACCCCTCATCCTGTGAACGTTTACACCCACGCCGACCGGCCGACAATTCTCGTCGAGGATCCCACCAGCGTCTCGACCATGACGCTGAGCAGTGGGATGAGGACGATCGTGCGGAGAGCGCAGTGTCTCGACCACGTCGGCGACTGCGAGCGGTTGGTGGTGTTGAGCCGGGTGTTAGTAACAGCATCGACGTTTCCGAGAACGGCTCGGACTTCGATGTTAGGGACAAGGTTCAGAAGCCGGCCGTATCTCATCGACAGCAACGATCGAGTGAGGCTTCGACCAACCTTCGTAAGCCCCAGCCGAGCGGGTCGGGTCGGGTACCCCAGCACCGGCGTGGCGCCTCCGATCGTCCAATTCGTTCTGCCCGCCGATCTGCGTCCCCCGCAAGCGGGGCTGCAACCTCGAGTTCGGAGGACGCGCAGGACACTGGCTCCCAGGCGTCTCTGTCATCTTCCTCATCCGCCGGGCACACGGTCGTCGTACCCAAGGCCGACTTCGCAAGAGGCAGACGGCTACTTGTACCGGCAGATCCGCATTACCCGATTACCACCATTCTAATGCGTGGGGAAGCTCACTTCATAGATCAGCCAAGGAAGTGCGTCACAGCTGCATTCCTTTTCTACACTAAACGCTCAGATCAGTGGCTGTACAGGACACGCATATCCAGGCATTCCCTCCCAGTTGAAGACGACTTTCGACATGTCGAAGACGCATGTTTGTTATGCAACGATACAGTTGTGATCGGATACGATAAAGGCCCTTGCCAGGTGTCCTTAATTACCGTGGAAGGTGATCAGGTACGGGAATCTGCTGCCTTCGGGCGAGGGAATGGCATTGGCAAGGCATGCTAAAATCTGTTCCAGCGCCCGTGCCGCGTTGATCTCAAACACAAGGCCCATTCAACAGTAATGGAGAACCGGTCGGCGGGACGGGCCTATCCCAACAGAGGCATCGCTTGCCTGGCTCCAGTAGCGGCAGACCGTTTCCTCTCAGGAGGCCACGACAAGTACGTGTACCATTGGAAGCTCGGGCGCGCAAACCTCCGGGGAAAGAACCGCGGTGGCTACAGGGCAACTTCAGAGCGCATCCCGACCGAGCATTCTCAGCCTGTACAAGCCTTAGCCTTTTGCGCCTGGAACGAGATGGTCTATTCAGCTGCCGGCGACCGCGTTTCAGTGACGAATCTGGGTGCAATTGCCGCCGCCGACCCCGAGCGCGTATCGGGGAAGGTCACCCAAGTACACGTTCATCCTCAGGATCCCCGCCTCATTGCGCTTGAGGTAGGTCATTTGCTCTGCCGACGCTGGCGCTTCCGGCAACTGCACCCACCCTTCCTCTCTACGTCTTCTCCCCTAAATGCAAGACTCATGCACAATGGGTGGCATCTTAGACATAGAGCCCATAGGCTAACTATATCTGTTGCGGACAGGTAGATCATCTGGACTATCAAGTGCACTTCTACGACGTGCGCGAAGGTGGCTTTAGGCGCAGACCTTGGCTTGAGTTTGGTTATCGCTCGGCGCCTTCTCAGGTGGCTCGCGCGAACTCGAATACTGCGCCCCACGCGGACCTGCGAGGCGCGGGGTCAGGTCTGGCAGGTTTCGCAAGCGCGAGCGCGAGTGGAAGCTCCTCGCGGTCCACAAGCAGCACGATCGTTCCAAAGTCAGGGTCCCGGTACACGCGTGGGTCGACCACGAACTCGCTCTTCGCGCGGGGCTACGGCGACGGGACGGTCCTCGTATGGGACTACCGGAATGGTGCGCAGAAGGTGCGTCTCCTGTGCTGTCGCCCGTTTCGCCTCCTTCTTTGCCTTCTTTGCCTTCTTTGCCTTCTTTTCGCCTCGCTCGTCCTCGCTTTGTAGATGCGTTGCCGCCGGCGGAGGCTGCTCGGCAGCCGCGGGGAACACGCTTCCTTCGCCATGGCTCCATTCTCCACATCCTCGCTACCGCCTACCCTGTCTCTCTACGTCTGCTGCTACCGTGCCCCTCTGCGTGGCTGATCGACTGCTTGCTGACCCCACGCCTGCCATTCTTCACAGAAGGTCTTGGAGCGGTTCCAGTTCCGCCGGCCCGCCGAGGTTGTGCACACCGTCCTCGCAGGCACTGACGTGATTGCGTATGGAGGCTACTCAGTCACGTTTTGGAGCACGCTCGCTGCCAGTAGCTGATCATGACTCGAATCCGAATCCATCTATCATCATGAACTCCGCCCAGTGCAGGGCCACCCATTCGTGTGTTCCCAGCGCGCAGCACCAGCAGCAGCTTGGGTCAGAGTGCGGACGATATGCCATACGCCACCCGAGCAGCTAGTGCAGAGAAGGCACCGTCCTTGTAATTGAGTACAGCTTCTGTAGCTCTGGAGACTGCCGTCCTGGTTGCGGACTGGCAATGGCGGCGCTCCCCTTCTCGCGCCCTGCGTCACGGGACGCGCCTCGCGTCGAGTGCGAGCGTTCTGCGCCTTCTGTTTCGAAGGCGCATGCCCCAGCACGCCCCATGTGAGGAGTGATCTTATGGTGTTTTGGCGTGTGGCCCCCCGCCCGACGTAATTAAGGTGCGATCACGGAGATGCAGGGGATTAGGGCGACTTCGCCTTCGCCTCTTCTCTCTCGGCAGCGTCACGGCCACTCGGAACAGGTGCGCAGGTCACCGAACGTCAAGAGCGCGGAATGCTCCAAGGAAAACCCGTGGCGGGCGAGAACGAACACCAGATATCGTCGTACGTACATATTATACAAATGCTGCGGTATAGCGGCATTACGGGCCCTCTGTGGTCACCGTCCTGGGCGTAGATAGATGTGGTCTGTCCAAGAAAATGTGGCGGCTAGATGGGGGCAGATCTAATGCAAAACCCTGCTCTATGACGACTTCTTCCAGCCGCCGAGCTCAATAGCGAACCCAACTGCGAGCTTGGAGAACTCGAGCATATGCTCGAAGCTGAACTCGTCCGAAATGTCGTATTTACTGTGACGGAGGATGCCGCTGTCAGTGCATACACGTGTGATAGGGTGTCGGAGTTTGCGTACTCGTCTGAGGTATGGATGTGCCCATGGTTCGAGTTCTCGAAGGTGGCCTCTGAAGGCATGTGAATGCGATAATGGATCAAGGTGTGTCATGAAGGGTCCAACCTGTGAATAAACGGAGAGAAACGAAGGACCCGGTACAACGTACCTATCGTGAAGACACTAGGGTACCCGGCCTTGCGCCACGAGGCACTGGGAGATTGGGAGGGAGTGTCAGAATTGGTGGGACAGCAGGGCGTCCGGCAGGTTCACTGAGGACGTACTGGTCACTGCAGGCATACCCGCACTTGGTCTCAACCCAGGGAATCGAGAGATATCGTTCAACGAGCATCTTGTTGAACGCGGTCAAGCTGAATCGGTGAGGTTACGGTGATCAGATTGGCTGGCCGCCCAGAACATTGCCGAAATACTGACTCAGAATCAGTGTAATCGGTGATAATGCCGACCTCCTCCTTCGTACCGCGCTTGACCCATGCCGTCATATCGTACTGAAGTCGGTGCAGCGTTGTCAGATCGCGATGAACTGGGTTTTAAACCGATAAATGCGAACCTGACTCATGGCCACAACGTTCACATTGCGGCTCTCGTAAGACTGCGCGACCGCCTGAGATCCGAGGAGCCCTCCTTCCTGATCAAGGTCAAACACATAGATGTTACGCACGCTTCTGAGCCGCACATGTGTGAACATACCTCGGCAGAATACCAGTGGAATTCGACGGTGCGCTCCGGCTGAAACCCTGCAGTAATCAAGCCGCGATACGCTTCCAAGATGCTCGTAGACCCTGAACCATCATCGTCGGCACCTGAAAATGAATCTGATCAGGAATATTGCAAATGCGGACCAGAGAACTTGCGTACCAGGAGCAGGCAGGAACGGCCAGTTATTTGTGCTAAAGATTACATTGGTAAAAGGCAATGTGAACCATCTTGACACAAAACACGGACCTATCCAAATGAGCACCGATGATGACGACACTGTCGTCATTGAGGGAGGTACCCGGAATCCTGACGATCTAGAATTTGGGACCATATGAGACTGGTACGCAAACGGATGGGTCGGTCCACGGACAATACTGCTCTGCTGCCAGCTATGAGAGAATTCCTCAATAGAGATCTTGTCCTGGAGGAACTTCGGAGCGTAGGCCTTCGTGAGCTGTGGAGACAACGGTGAGATCTTTCGGTAATGGCTTGGTTGCCGGTCGCATTACCTCAGTGATCTTGCTCAGCAGCCACTGCTGGCTTCGCTTCCCGGTCTAGACATGAGTTAATACACGGCGATCTATAGGCGCTGGAGGGCATGGTAATATTACCTCACTGCGGTAGTCTAGGCGATCGTGAGCCTTATGGCGTGAGTGCTCAGGGAGGGAACGACTCACAGCGGGTTCGGAAGCTAGTGAGCTTGTCAAGGATGTCTTGGAGGTTCTGCACCTCGAGGGTATCGATGACAGACCTCACGGTCGCAGTGTTGTTGGGAATCGGGTAAGATGCTATTAAGACGTCAGCTTGGGGTTCGCGAAGGCGTCAAATTCGGGGGCGACACACGTTTAGTGGCCACCCTGAAGCGTGCACGAGAACCGAGGTCCAGCGCGTCCGTTCTGGCACCATCGTTTAGCGCAGCGTGTGGAGAGAAGACGAGGAGGACTTACACGTCGAAGAACTTAATGCCTTGAGCCTTGGCCCGGATCTAGTGAAATGACGAAAGGTGTCTGTGAACGACGCCTCGCCCGGAGAGAAGGAGGGTCGTGTGCATACCTTCTCAAGCTCCGTCATCACGATGGGCTCTTCCTGACCCTCCAGCTGGACCAGACGTTTCGCGTCGAGGTCGAGGTCGAACCCAGGATAGGATGTGGGGAAGACATCTCCGAGGAGGGCCGCCTGCGCGTTGTTGTCGTGGAGAGACAGGGCGGGAGTTGCGACGGCGGCAGAGACGAGGGCGAGGAGGGCGAGGAACTTCATGAGGGGCGTGGAGAGAACGTGGGTGGAGGAGGACAAGAGAGTGGGATGACGCGGCGTGGACGACGAGAGACTCGAGAGGAATGCGCACTGAGACCGAGTATGGTCGCCTGAGCCTTGCAACCCCGGTCCGGCCGTTGCCGACTGTGGCGCTCTGGTCGCCGATTGCAGACGCCCAAGGCGAAGTTCTCTGCCACCGCCAACACCCGACTCAGCACTTGCTTGCGGCGACCGACCGGTGTCTGTCTCCAGCCCTCGGCCATGTCCAAAGTCGTTCTAAACGCAAAGCCTCAGTTCATTGTAAGTCCATTTGTCCTTTGCCGTTGCGCTTTGTCTGCCACGCACACACACAGCGCCTCCTCATCCCTGCTGGCAAGGCGGCACCCTCTCCGCCTGTCGGTCCCGCCCTTGGTGCCCGTGGTGTCAAGTCCATGGATTTTTGCAAAGAGTTCAACGCCCGCACTGCACACATCGAACCCGGCATCCCCATACCCACCCAGATTTTCGTCCAGCCCGACCGCACCTTCACCTTCAACACCAAAACACCGCCCACTGCCTACTTCCTCAAGAAGGCTGCCGGCATCGACAAGGGCACCGGCCGACCTGGCCACGACATCGTGGGCACCATCAGCCTCAAGCACGTCTACGAGATTGCCAAAATCAAGCAGACCGACGCCCACCTCAAGGCCCTTCGTCTGGAAGCCATCGCGAAGACCGTCGTCGGAACAGCGCGGACGATTGGAATTCAGGTGGTTCCCTAGACAGGTCTGCGCTGCCTCCAACCCAGCGCTGTACGTATTCGTTGCTCAACCGTGCCGTGTGTGGTCCCCCATTGATTATCTGCCCGCATGTGTGCTTCCCAGCAGAAGTCCGCCGGGCCACTCATCCTGACGCATGGTGCCTGGGAGGATGTATATACGTAGGGGACGGTGTCAGGGAGTTCTATCCGAAAGCCGTAGCGTCCCATTCTCTGCATTTGGCCAGCGTTCTGCCCCGGTTCTGCCGTCAGACGTGGAGTGCACGCGTGCTCATGACATGACGCCTGCCCCGGGTAGCCGCGGACGGAAGGAAGCGCGCTGGGCTGGTGCAGGCGGCATGGTGGGTACGGGCTCGGAAGAGCGGGCGGCTGGCGGATAGGCAATTCATTTGCGAAGGTTCACGATCCCTGGGTAGAGTTGGTGAAGTAGGTTAAGCTCTGATATTATTGTACGGCCGTTCAGAGACCAGCCGGAGGGAGTGTGCCCTCCTGCCATCTTGCGCGGGGGTGCTCGGAGCACTCCGCGTGGGAGGGACGCAGCTGCCAGACTGGGGCAGACGATGAGAACGGGACGCATCTCTGTTTTGTCATGGACGGACCCCATTCCTGCGTCCGGGACGAACTTTGATTGAGAAGAGGACGACCCTTTGTGCCTCGTATGGCAGCTCGGACACGCGTTGGCCACGCGTTGGGCCGCCGTCCTGGTCGCTGGCGGGGACCCACCTCGTTGCAGCCCACATGCCATATCGAGATCACATCTCCTACCTCGTGTGCGGCAGGCCCCAGAGGCAAGTACGAGTCCTGTTTCCTCCATGACGGATATATCCGCAATTTTGACTGTTTTACACAACGGGGCACATCGCGGCCTCGCGAGGGTGGCTTGTGCGACGGCATCACGCCCCGCTTCGTGGCATCGAAGCCGCGCCGGCCTTCTCGTCGCTTTCTGTTGCAGCTCGGGAGGGCGATGGCGCCTAGGAGATCGCCCTCGTGTTCCTTCGATCACCCTCTGCGCCTACCCCAGGGAACTTCGGGCCTCACTCCACTGCACAACGCCCCGCGCGACATCATGCAGCATCCTTCTTCCATAGGCACGTTGGAAATCCCTGTACTCAGCTTTATCTGCCGCCACGACACGTTCCCGATCGAACATCCACCCATCACTGCTCTCTTCGAAATTTTCGGACTCTGCGTGCGCATATAAAAGCACTTGCGCCGTTACCGGCCTCCTCACTCGTCTTCGCCGCACGCTCTTCCGGGCCTCTTCTTCTTTCTGCGCCACTTCCCACCTCACGACATAACGTACACGACGCGCCACAACATCAACCATGGGCAGCACCGGTAACGAAGTCCTTTCCTGGACCTCCCAGGACCCCCGCCAAAGCCAGCTTTTTGGCAGCTACGGCGTCCTCTACCGCTTCCAGGTGCGCACCTCTCCCCCCGTGCGCGCGCGCGTCCCGCGCCGGTCGCGCTCACAATCTCCGCCCCAGACGGACACGAACAGCCAGGGCCAGTGCGTAACGACACTTTGGCGGGCGATCCGCGCGAACAAGGAGGACCGCGTCGCGAAGCTCGAGTGGTCGCCCAATGGCGGCCTTGGGCGCGCAATAATCGGCAAGGTAGGCACTCGGACTCTCGGACTGGACTCGCCCTCCTCCGCATCAGATTGCGGGACCGATCTGAGCTGATAGCCAACACGCCTGCCCTCCCACTGACAGAGCACGTTGCCCATGGCTGACCTCGTCCGTCCGGATCCCCGCGTCCACGTGAGTGTGCGAACCCCTCTCCCCGCGCGTGCAAGCTCGTCTGACTTCACTCCGGCTTGCGCTGTCCGCTTCGCTCGCGCAGAACGGCAGGATATTCAACGGCCCCGACGGGTACCAGTACCGCTGGCGCCCAGCGAACAACTCACACCATGACGAGGTGGTGAGTAAGATATTCAACATCCGCCTGCGGACGCCACACGTACCGCCCGCACGGCGTGGCGGACAGGAACGGTGGTGCTCTCAAAGAACGCGAGGCTGATCGATCATCTGCGCCCAGCTGCAAGACCAGAACGGCAACGTGATCGCGTTCTACCGTCCCGTCCGCCCTCAGCGATACAACATCGGCGAGGTCCACGGGGAGCTACATTTTGTCCGTAACGCCGGGGCTGGTGTCGTGGTGCGTCCTCCCCTCCCTTTCCCCTTGCTGTTCCGCTGGGGGGCCGAGCGCGTGGCTCGCCAATCGATGGATGGGCTCCTGATCACACACTCGGACAGATGCACCCTCCGCTCATGGACACCGTAACGGTTACAGCGATGTTATACCGGTTTGTGATGGCGTTCGGACTATGAACCTGTGCCTCGAGGCAACCCCCTCATCGTTCTCTTCCCGCCCGTACCCTCCCATGCCCACCTGGTCGTGATAGCTGACTCCTGCCTGCGCGCACCCATAGCATCCCACCCGCTCCTAGTTCCGGTCTCGTCTCAGTAAAATGTATCATCCCTTCCCAACCGCACTTTTTATCTATAAGTCGTTGTACCACCCTCATGTACTTATACTTACTGTGGCCGAGAATCGAGAAGGACTTGTGTGTTCCGTCTCTCCCGGTACCGGACTAGCGGGCCCTGCCGCGCGCGTTTTCTGCCCGATACAGTGAGTACAACAACAAACTAGCTCATAGTTCGCAACTCCAACAGATCGACGCCAGAGTGCCGTAACCACGTCGATGCTCATTGTGTCAGATTCCGCCGTCCGTCGTCAGATTGCGCACGACGTGGCCCATATCCGGCGCGCCTACCCAGATGCAGCCCGCGATTACGTGTGCGCATGCGGTTAACTTAACACGCAGGGGCGCACCAGCGCACCTGGGAAAGTACGGGCAACTGCATCTCATCTTGCGATCTCAGTAATACAGTCATCGCACGCCACGCACATACCGCGAGGGAGCTAGAACCACCTCCACGAGCACTCCGCTGGCTCCGGAATTGGAGTCTGCCTACAACTTCGCCTGCACGGCGGTCCCGGCGGTCCCGTCGCCCAACTCCGGCTTCACGACGTCCAGGATTGCGTCAACCGTCCGGACGACCCACTCCGTTCCTTCGTCGGAAGCGAGCCAGCGGTCTTCTTCGCTCAATCCCTCGACGTTCCGTGCCTTCAGCAGCCCGAAGACGTGGCTCACCAGCTGCGGCCCAACCCCTCCTTCTGCCCGCAGGCATGCGGTCCCGACGACCGAGCCTAGGGCACGACTGAGGTTCCCCTGCTCCGCGTCTCCGCCGGGAATAGGGGAAAGAACGGCGCCGTATGCCTGTATGATGAATTCTGTCGGATGCAAAAATGCGTCAGAAGAACGGACATGATAGAATGAGGGTCAAGGCAAAGCAAAGCACAGCAAGTGATGATGCAAGCATCGGTGCGATTGACAGACGATCGGCTATCTACGGTGCGCCACGGACCTACCCGCGAACGTTGGACAAAGGAGAACGCAGGGTCTTCCCAATCGCACGGTACGCTGCATCCCCCCCGCCGGCGCTGACGACCTTAGGAACAGTCTGCGACATCGCAGGTATCTGGGCCCGATGGGACGGGCGAGCCGCATTATGCCATGCCAAAGCCATTGTTCGGCTCGAGAAGGCATGCAATGCGATGCATGCACACAAAGGTGATGGTCCAGCTCATGGTCCAAAAGCATCGCGGGTGCCTGCGCACGCCGCCGGGCACGAAAACGGCAGGGAGGGTCCTCGAGGGGAGGAGACACGGTGATTAATAATGCAATGGGTAGCTGAGACTCACCAATGAAATCCGGGTGGTATCCTCCCAGCTTATTGTACAGTTTCTCCGCGTGAGGCTCGTAAATGGAGGCCCAGAGGCCGCGGCCCCGCGCGATCACCGTGTCGATGTTCTCGGAGGTGGCCGCCCTGGGGTCATAGGTGTGCCGAGAGGGCGGGTAGCACAGCAACAACGTTCATTTCAGGTCAACCATACGTTTCATTTCGTTGGGGGGGGGGGCAATGAGCTTATGATAGGAAGTGCGGCAAGTGGTGTGGTCGACGTACCGTTTAGGAGATGGCGTCTTCCGGAGGCCATCTTTGACATCGTCTTCGATGGCTTCGTGAAGACTGGCCAGAGAGAGGATTGTCTGGTGGGATTCGCGTGGAAGAAGGTTCGCGACTGTCAAGGAGAAGACCACGGGAGGGAGGACTCACGCGAGGAACGCCTATGAAGATGGAGCTTTTCAATGCTGACTCGCGCATGAGGGCGGCCTTGTCCACAGCTTCTAGTAGTGTTCGACGCGTGGAAGCATTCTCGGGGTTCTCTCGTGTGGTGAATCGATACAAGTGACCGATGGTGGGAGGAGCATTTGCAGTGAGAAGGGTGCATGTCTACATTACCCGCGACCCGGGTGACGTGAGGACGTCAGACGTTGACTGGACCCAAGCATGACTAGTTCACTCACTGCAAGTGTCAACCACCCCTTCTCTGCGTTCCGCACCTTAGCATCTTGATATGTAGAATTTAGAACAGTATTCAGCTGGGACAATTGAGGCCCAAGGCGTGGCTGGGGATTGCGAAGCGTGAGGAGCTGCTTGACCGTCGGCGGCAAATGTTTGACCATCGTAGCGCTTCTCTTCGAGGTCGACTGCTCGGTGGAGTGGACGACGACGAGAACACGTCGTTTCCCATCATATCTTGATCCCGCCATAACGAGCCATGACGCCATTGAGGGACATCCGTCATCGGCTTCCTAACAAACCTTCGGCCGAATGCATTCCTCCCACTGGACCCACAGCACGGATCAATGACATTGGCAAATGGCAAAGACATTATTAGGCGAATACAATGCGCATTCATTCACATTGATGCTCGAGGGATCGGCACAAACATCACAACAAAATAAGTAACTGACGGGATTCTAGTAACGAGGTTGCTAATGGACAGATCTGCGTGCACAGCAGCGCCCACATAAAGGGAGAGTCGATAAACTAGACGACCGTTCCACCAAAGTAATCACGTCAACACCTATCCAGGGGACCATGAGCCCGGAGGCGAAGGATTAAGGCCAGAGGCAAAGAAAGCAAGGGTATATGCGATAATAAGACTAGGGCGGCTTTAATTCAACGCATGAGCTGTCGTGTGATCACCGATAGTCCATCCACAACCACGAGTCTAGTTGTAGGAGTCGTTGATGACCATCCAGCCGAGGTCAGTGGGGGAACCATTGGACGACTGGAGTAGGTTGAGCGTGTTGACGCCCTGGAGGTCGTGCATGATGCCTGCAAACAATGATGTCATTCAGTAGACAACGGATGGCGTACAGTAACTACGTACCGAAGGGGCAGGCAGCCATCATCCAGTCGGTCTCGTCAAAGAACTTGAGAGCATCGTTCATGAAGGAGTAGATCTCGCCTGAGGAGGCTTGGGCGCCACCGTTGAAGTTCTGGTCGGCGAACTCAGTGAGCAAGATAGGTAGACCAAGTTGGTTGTGGTAGTCCGTGAGGTAGGTCTGGAGCTTCTCGAAGCTAGTGTCGTACCAATGGACGCACTGGTAGTCGACCTTAAGACCCGCATCAGCAGCGAACAACAACGCCAGGCTAAAGCACTAATGAAGGACTCACATGGCAGCCATCGCAGGCCTTCATGAAGTCAGCCATCCACTGCTGACCGTTGGGGCGGGAAGACATAGCAGGAGAGCACAGCTTGTAGCCCTGGTTGCGCTTCGGCTCGATGTGCTGCTTCCAGAGCGCGGCAGCGGTCTGGGGGTCCATGTTGGACTGGCCGACCTCGTTGGGCCTGGACCAACGTCAAGCAAAATCAACATGGGCTTGGCAGGACAACTCACTCGTTGAAACCAAGGACAATAGTGCCGAGACCGTCCTGCTTCATGGCGCTCTCGAAGGCGTCGATCCTGTCCTGATCACCGCCCCAGAGCATGGGCCAGAAGTCGTAACCGAGGGAGTCGGCCTTGGAAGGCTTGTCGACGCTCCAAGTGTAAAGACTATGACCACATGAGCCTTGGCCTTGGCGAAATCGCGCGGTGATTGGATACATACCCGACAACGTGCGACGTCTTGAACTGAGCGAGAGAGGGATCGTTGCCATCACCCCAAGCTGCGCAAATCTTGGAGCCCTTCTGGCCAAACTTGCCAGAACCAGCGGCGCCGGAGCCACCACTGACGGGGGTTCCAGAGGACGCGTGGGAGGTTGAAGTCTTGGTAGCCGATTTGGTCGTCGTAGCCTGGTGAGTGGTAGTGGTCTGGTAGGTCGAAGTGGCGTGATGAGTCGAAGTAGTAGGCTTAGCCTTGACGGTTGTCGTTGGCTTGGGCGCTTCACTGCTGGACGAGCTCACCGTCTGAGCCTGGGCCGTGTGGGTGCTCTGAGAGCTAGAGGTGGTGGAGCGCGGTTTGCAGCGCTTGCTCTGGTCGCGCTTCTTCTTGGCAATAAGACCGTGCTCGAAGTGACGGTTCACATGGGAGTGACCGAGAGAGACGGCGTTGGCAGAGGCGGGCCCGAAGGAGACGGCCAGGATGGCGAGAGACGAGAGAGCGACGAGGTTGAGAAGCTTGGCGGCCATGGCGGACAAATGGGGGGGGGAGGAGCAAAGAGCGGCGGGCGTAAAAGAGTGTGGGCCCGGGGGAGGGGAGAGAGCAAAGGGAGACCGACGTGGACGAGGAGGAGGTGGAAGAAGACGACGAGCGCGAGGGAAGAAAACCGTCGTCGAGTAACCGCTTACCTCAGCTGCCAAGGCACGCACGGACCCCGCCTCGCCGGCTCCTCTCCCTTATGGACTCTCTTGCCTCCCAAGCTGTCACTGACACCACTGATGGCCATTGATTGGAAACAGCCAGGGATCCTTCCCGTTGATACCATGACTGGCCCGCCCAATTCCCAATGCCCTCTTTTCCAGGCCGTCTGCCTTCAGCTGCCTTCTTTACCGCGGACGGCGCAAGATTCATTACCTGATCCAACTCTAAGTTTGAGACATTCTGAGCCGCCAGCGGCACCGGCGCTTCCTTCCGCGCCCGTGAGGAGACATACGGAACACTCGACAGCGTGCAGAACACGATGTATGCCATGCACCAATCTATGGCCGGCGCCGTGATGCTTTGAGACGCGTTGCATCGCCCGGGGATAGGCTGGACCAGTGATGAGCAGTCATGGCGACGTAATAGGCTATGAGCGGAGTTTGCCAGACGTATCAAAACAAGGCATCCGCTCGCAGTCGTGCTTTCTTCTCAACCCCCAAGTTTGACACGAAGAAACCGGTTCAACAAGTTCATCCACACGAAAAACTCACCAGTCCACCCCCCGCCTACCCCTTCAAAATGTCTGACGCCCCCGCCGCCCCTGTCACTGAGAACGGCGTGCCTCCGGCTGCGCAAGAGTCGGTCGTCGAGGAGACTCTGGGCTTCAAGGTACGTCCACTTCCATCTCTGACGTGGCACGCGTTCGTCAACCGGGCCCCCTTTCAGGTCTTCGCCGGCAACCTTGCGTACTCCACCACGGATGAAGGGCTGAAGGCGTTCTTCGCGCCTGTCCAGACCGAGGTGTAAGTTGACCTCGCAGCACCATCTTCAGCCTTTGTGTGCGCATCGATGCTCACGCGCCACTCCCAGTCTCTCGGCCCAGGTCATCATGCGTGGCGGCACCCGTTCAGCGGGCTATGGCTTTGTCTCGTTCACCACCGCGGAGGCTGCTCAGAAGGCTGTCGACCAGCTTGACAAGAAGGAGCTCGACGGCCGCACCGTCATCGTCGAGATTGCCAAGCCCGCCGACCAGAAGGACAAGGAGAAGAAGCAGAAGCGCTTCAAGAGGAGGACTGGCCGCCGTGGCAGCAAGTCCGTCCCTGGGGAAGTCAGCGAGGCCGAGGCGAACGGCGAGGCCTCTGCCGATGCCACCAAAGCTGACGCTGCGGCCGACTCTGGCGATGCGGACAAGCCTAAGAAGAAGAAGAAGGCTGTAAGTGCTCGTTTTTCGCGCATATATGCACCCAAACGCGAGGACTAAGCCTTGCTTCTCGCCACAGCGCAAGCCCAAGCGCAAGGTCGCCGATGGTGAGGCGCCCGCCACTACCGACGGCGAGGCTGCCTCTGCTGAGGCGGAGAAGAAGCCTAAGCAGCGGAAGCCCCGCGCCCCACGCACTCCTCGCCCTGCCGGCGAGGACCCGGTTGGCGAGCCCTCGAAGACCATGCTCTTCGTCGCCAACCTAGGTTTCAGCATTGACGACACTGGCCTCGCTGCTCTCTTCACTGAGGCAGGGATCGAAGCGAAGTCGGCGCGCATCGTGCGCCGTCGCTGGGGCAAGCCCCGCAAGAGCAAGGGCTACGGCTTCGTCGACGTCGGCGACGAGGAGCAACAGAAGAAGGCCATCGCGGCTCTCGATGGCAAGGAGGTCGGTGGCAGAACCATCGCGGTCAAGATCGCGGTGAACACTCCCCACGACGATGCCTCGGAGGAGGGTGAGGCCAAGGCGGAGGAGACGGCCAAGGCAGCTGAGGCAGCGCCCGCTGCAGCTGCGGCTGCCTAAGTCCCCTGATCATACACACAAGGATTCTAGTTGACGGTATCTGCGTCCGCGCTCGCTGCAGACTCCCTTCGTTACCCCCCATGAATCCGTCAATCATCACCATGCACCCCATTCCCCCGCTCCCAGTTCCGATCGACCATATATATGTTGGGTTTCGTTTGTCCCGCTGCGTTACCCACTCGTTCCTACAGCGGTCTGGTGCCGTTTTTCGTTCGTCAACTTGTAATGTCGCTTCATCAATCCAAGCGGCTTTGCACACGCTAATTATTATCAAAACCCACACAAAATCGCGCTTGTTGTATCGCATGGCTTTTTAATGGATGACTCGCAACGTTTGCTACGACCCTTTATTATCGCATACGCTACCATCAAGTGTGCGCCTTGTGTGATGAGGATAGATGGCCAGTTTATGAGTCTCGCATTTTGAGAGCCAGGGTCCTGCGCGCTTTACTGCATGGCGCGATGGGCGTCTCCGCATGGTGACCACTCCCATGCGCCGCCGTCTACTCCCAACGCTTCCCAACGTCGCGCTACTATGTCTGACGAAGAAGATGACTACCTTTCGGACAAGTTTCTTGTCGAAGCCTCCTCATCCTCATCCAAGTCTTCGGCTCCAAGGACGTACGGGGAGCGTCGCAAGGAGACCCTCAAGCGTTCCGCACTGAAGAATGAGCAGAACCGCACGAAGAGCCGCAAGGACCGCGAGCGCGAAGCTCGCGAGGAGGCCTTGGGACGCAGCCTGTTCGAGCGTGCGCGCGAGGAGGCAGAAGAGAGCGGGCAGCAGAACAAGGCCCTCGCGATGATGGTGAAGATGGGGTTCAAGCCAGGCCAAGCCTTGGGCAAGGAGGGGAAGGGCTTAGAGGGGGCGCCTGCGGGGGAAGCAACCCAGGCTAGCGAGGAGCGTGAAACGGACTCAAACTCGAATCGGAGCCAGGACGGGGGTCTGCCACAGGTACAGGAGAAGGATGCGGGTCCTGTACGAGCGGGGATTGGTGCGCGCCCCGCGCTGCATGCCCTCGAAGCCGCTGTGAAGGAGGAGGCTCTGGTCCCTGAGCCAAGTTCCAGCACCTCTCATCGTAAAGTTCCGCTCGCGCTGAACGAATGGGAAGGTGCGTTCCCTCTCATCTTTACCTCCATCTTTATGATCCTCGTCACAATCACCCTTCTGGCCGACCCGCAACTCATGACTGATACTGACTGGAACATGCGTTGATAGGCAAGAAAGGCATTGGGCTGGGCAAACGCCTCCGCGCTGCGTCACCCAGCGCGTCGGAGCGGCTTGCGAAGATGGCACGGATGGCGGAGGAGCGGACACATACGTCATTTCGCGACCGCGCGCGGCAGGAGTACGAGGAACGGCGCGCATCGGGGAGGCTGCATCCCGCGCAGCGAACATGCGCGACCCTGGATGAGAAGGCAGATATTCAGGTACGTTTGACATTCTGTCGTCATGCGCGACTCGCATTTTCGCCGTGGTTATATCAAGTCAGGGAATGGATGCTGATTATGGCATTCGTGGACACCGGACACTCCATCCTGGACAGTTCAACGTGTTGTGGTTAAATCCGGAGAGCCCGGAGACGTTCCCGGATGGCTTGCTCGACGCGCTCGATGACCCTGTGCTGGTCACGGCGATCCAGCAACGGCAGGCTGGGCACTCGCTTGAGGGTCGTTTGCGAGCCAAGATGCAGGCTGAAGCGCTGCGGCCCCTGAAGTCGACGTTAGAAGACTTGGATGATGAAGCTGGGATCGAGAAGGCAGAGCTCCGCAAGTCGCCGTATTCAGAGGAAGAGCTCCAGGAGGCCGTTCAGTTCCTTCGGCTCGAGGTACGTCCTTTAGGTGTATATCTCTTGTGGCTTGCGTTCTGAGCTAAATGGGATATCACTATCACAGGTGCAGGACCAGCTCACCCTTGTGTTGGACTATCTGCGCCAGAAGTATTCGTACTGCTTCTGGTGCGGTACCCAGTACAACGATGTCGAAGATATGGAGAGTAACTGCCCTGGCGAAGATGAGGATGCCCACGACTGAGCCCTCGCCTCTTCACATGACGTGCTCCCATCCGGTCAGCGTCACTGCATGCACACAAGGTGCCATTGCCAGGATGGAACATGTGCACACTGCACCGTTGTTTCCTTGGCTATTCTGTGACGACGGCACCGTACAGCTCCGCAACAGAACCTTCGCAATTTGTTGAACGTATGGGTGAGTGGACGGAACTTACCTGCAGGACTGTGTACTATTTTTGCGCATCGGGGGAATACAGCTGTACCATCGGAGCAGGATGGCAACGACTGACGTCCGAATTCCTATGTCTTCTACAATGGACTCACGATCTGTCGCCGATTTGGCGACGAACAGACAACCTAGGTCAACGTTCTGTGGATGCACCCAATGGGATCGCATTCGAAAGCGGCTAGCAGTGTTGTGTGCGCTATGTACGAGGCATGCAAAGTATGGATAGAACGCCCGACCGATACGACGAGGTGGTGCTGTCGATCACAAGACAGCATGTACACGACAACAGTCCGAGGTGCCAGGAAGGAGCGTGGTTCGCCGGGCCCTCCCGACCGAAGGGCGCACACTGCTTCCGCATACTCGAGAGGCGGGCGTGCCGGTCTGATATGCGAGGAGGCCGAGCGCGTTCGGTAAACGACGCAACACGACAACCAGAGGTGTGTGGGCGCGCCGGGATGACTGGTAGTAAGTACTCAGATGAAGTACTGTACTGGGGAGGGCCCAGGTGAGAGCGATTAGCGCGTGGATGATCAAACTACTGGGGATCAGCGTCGAAAGCAATACAGGTGATAGCGGAGTGAGTGTGAGTGAGGTGCCATGCAAGAGACAACTCTAAGTGCGAGGGGACGATCGCAGCAATAGGAATAGCAATGCGCGCGGTGTGTGGCGTAGGGGTAAAGACTGCGGTGCACGCCGGAGGTTGGGGTTGGAAGTGTAAGGAGCGACAGTCCTAGGCAAGCGAGGTAGGCAACGAGTAATGAGCGTCCGAGACAAACTGAAGGAATGTCGACTAAGAGGCATGAGGAAAGCGCACGACCCCTGGAGTTCTATCGTACAAAATTATTATACGATACAAGTTTTAAGTTTGAGGGGCGGAGGGTGTGGGGTCGGTGCTGCGGGGTGGCGATGGGTGGATAGGCAAGCCCAGTTGCACGGGCGAGGTATGGAAGGGTAGATGTCGGGGTACGTGGAATGATAGACAGAGCGCGTACGAGCGCGGGGAGAGGATGGGTGTGGTGAAATCTGACGCGGCGGAGGATTTGAAGGTGTTTGAATGTTCTTCAAGCAACGGGCACGATTTCGGGAGAAATGGGCGCACAGATGGAGATGCGAGGGGACACGGGAGAGTCGCAGTAGCGTGACTGCCAGAGTGGGCTGGTGCCACTAATGTGAGGTTGAGGTTGGCCGAGCTGGAACTCGGGCTCGGGCACGCCTTCCATCTCGTCGTCTTCACTATCTGACGACTGGGTCGCAAATGAAGCCGGAGAGAGGAGGGTGGGGAGCGCGGGGATGGTAAGCGGGTGAGAGACTGCGGCGTCACGGTCCCGCGCAAATGTCGGCGATGTCGGAGAGTTCTGGGGCGTCCTTCGGCGCAAATAAGAGGAAATGGGTGTATTCGCCATCAGGTCGGCATCGGACAGAGTGAGATTCTCTGGCCGCCGAGAACGTCGTCCGCGGAAGGACGCGCTGATGGGGGAGAGGCGAGGAGAAGTTGAAAGGGCCTGAGAAGACTGGTCAGGGTATGACGCAAGAGATACAGCCGAGACGAAGAGTACTCACTCGGGCAGGACGTTCGAGGGTCCGCTCGGCGTTGAGGGTAGGCATACTTGCCTTCCTTGAATGGTTCTGCTTCGAATGAGAAGGCATTCTGGGGGCGCCAGATGGTCGAGGAAGACTCACAACCGAACCATAGGGAGAATATCTGGTGGTGGCCCTTGCCCGACGGACGTCGTGGGGCATGTCTCGCTCCGGGGAGCCCTCATGAGAAGAGACGACAATGGCGAGTGAAGAATGCTTGTGGCTGAGCTGGTGCTGGTGAACAGGATAAATATTGCTGGATGCTGATGGTACATTGCTAGAAGATGCGGCCGAGAAAGCGGAAGCAGTGGACGAATGAGAAGAAGAACGAGAATGGTGAACAGAGAGCTTTGTGGGTTCAGGGGCGTCGTCGGGGCCACCGAGGCCAAGGGAGGCCATGAGCTCTACGAAGGAAGGGAGGGTCGTCATCGTGGACGGTGGAGAAGAGGAAGAAGCGAGACGGAGGCGGAGGCGGGCAGACAAGGCCTAGGGCGGAGACAGGGGAAGAGGAAGCCGGGTGGGGACAACCTTGGACAATGGGGCCATGGCTGGCGAATATAATGGGCTGCCGCCTTGGAAACGAGGCGAGAGAAAGTGGTTGCCATGAGCGCGCAGCGGCAGAGGAGATACTGCACATGTCAGCCAGCCACAGACGACACTCCGCACTTGGAGACAAGATGGCCCTCGCTCGCGACCAGATGCACATCGATCCTCTCACTGCCTCCGCACTCCCCGCCAGTCGACAAGGCAATAGCCACCGTCCATATGTCCCCTCTCCCCCCAGCTTGCGACGATCAAGCCTCCATCCCAGCCGCGTGCCACACCGACCATCAAGTGTGCCCCCGGCGCCTCTCGCCTCCTCGCTGTGCCCTCCAGCCCCCAACGGCCCAACCGCAACCTCCAGCCCATCCGGGCCCATCACTCGCACTGCACGAGTCATGCTCTATTGCCGTCCGCACTGATCTCTCTGAGCGCCTGCCCATACGTTCTGATGGATGCCATGTTATTTCCAGCGATGCGATAACAACGGAATCGCGGTCCGCAGCTCGTCCAATCCAACCTCTAAATACACAAGTGCTCGCTTTTGAGTAACTCCACCTTGCGTCGCCTGTGGATGTGGATATGTCGCCTGTCATCTCTGTGGCGACGAAGACAACCGCGAAATTCGCCTCGGCCGCCACAAGAATGCTCGTCGCTCCTTGTAGGTCCACACCAGCCCGCTGGCCGTCATTGGCTGATTGTCAACGCGCGATCCAACTACCATCTTGCGGGATGCTGAACAGTGCGATTGCTGACGGAACAGACAGGCGATCGCAACTAATGATTCCTGCGGCTGGAGGTATTCGTGTCGATGCCGAGACACAAGTTCGTCGAAATGCAACATCTGGTGGGCGCGTTCCCCAAGTCTCTGGCGCCAGACGGTCATAGTTACCGGTCATTTTTCTGCTGTGGACGCCGCGCAGCAAGCTGACGTCGCTCTACGTTGCATCGTGAGCTGATCGTCACACGGACGCCCAGATGCGTCGCCGACTCGCCACCCGCAAAGCAATTCACAAGCTTTTGAGGCCATTCGCTTGTACTCAGACGCTGTGGACGCGTCCGCAGCGTGTTTCGCATGCGAATGAAGACGTTTCACCCCAGTGACTCGACCGCAGCGACCGGTATCGTTGCAGCAAACGCGTGTGATGGAAGGTAGGCCCGACGTAACGATTAGAGTGTGCGTGCTCTGCTGGCCCTCAAAATGAAGTTCATTGGGGTTGCTGGAGATGAAGTCGCGAGGCACAGCGATGCAAGGCACGGGAGATGGGCTTCTCAAGTTCATTCTGCCGGCTTCCCATGGACAGCTGCGATGGTTGCGTGCCTCGGTGCCGGTGCCTGCCATGCCTCCCGGCGTCTATAAACAAAACCCAATGCGGCGTTTAGCCATGAGTGCGCAGCCAAACAAGCTCACACAACTGTTTGCCACCCACCGACAGTCCCCAAATACCGACAGTCAACACGAAGCATTCCACGCAGCCAACGACAAAAGCAAGGCGATACGGCGGCAAGCCTGCCGCATGCTCGAATATTGGCGTTCATTTATGTTGCTATGCCAGTGTTGCGGAAAAACAGGAGGCTGAGACGCGACGCAGTAGCCCGAGTAGGATACGTCCTTCCTTTTCTGGAAAAATGGAGCTTACGTACCCGTATCCTCGCTACGCGCGAACGAGCCTTGTAACCCGCCACCACCGCGACGACCCCCGACATGAGCTCCCAGCAAGGCAGCAACAACCACGGCAGTGGCGCCTACGGGGCTAATCCTCCCCACTCATTTGGTGGGCCAGGGCGTCAGGAGATGTCGTACTTGTGTGCAGGTGAGCGAGAATTTCGTTCGCTGAACGTGTTCATCCTCCACCTTCTCTGCCTGCAGATTGCGGCGCTTCCAACGAGATCAGGCCCCGCGAGCCCATCCGTTGCAGGCATTGCGGCCATCGTATCATGTACAAAAAGAGGACTACTAGAAGTACGTTGTCTCGAGACGCGCATGCGACATCGCGCTAATTTTTCGTCCAATTCAGTGGTTCAGTTCGAGGCGCGGTGATGCCGTCTGCTGCATCTCCACGCAGCTTATTCTTCTTCTCGTTGCCCTCGGGCTTCGGTGTTCACCCCTCACTCCTGTTCGAGATCCCCTCACTGGTGTACGCCATTGTCGCGTCTGACTCGACATCTCCAGTGATATCGGCACGTCTGGCGTGGCCCCGTATACTGGCTCCTGCGCGCTCTCATCCCACTTCCCACGCATGTGTAGGCTATCACGGCAATGTCAGCCATCTCTTTCCCGCATTCTGTCTTCCACGCAACGTCAGCAGTCCCGGAGGTATTAACTGCCGGCTTTCAACGACTGTTCGGTGGACTCTAGTCTTCAACGTGTGGGCTCGAAATCCTCCGATATTGAACGCTAGGTGTTCTTCTCTCTTCTATCCATCTGCCATTCTCATCCCGACTCTTCACATACAGAGATTCATAGGTACCGTACACGTACAAAGCATTAAGTCAGGTTGTGTACTCTACACCCGAGAATTACTTTAAATACACTAACGACGCAAGTACAGCGAGGATCGCTACATAGCACTGAGGGCATATGACACATCTCAAGGCACGTTCACCAGTCCAGACCGCCGCTTCCCCGGCCGTTCTTGCACCCCACCCTAAACCAAATCATTCCTATTATCCCATCACGACGCAACGCTGCGCCCCGGGCAAGCGAGGATCCTATGAAAGAGGCAGACAGCTGACAGCGTTCCCTCCCCACCAGCCACTCGGACTCGAGCTGGCGCCTCACCTCCCACTACCAGATGCTATAGCGCCTGAGCCAGAGGTGAAGGAAGCACGTCACAACGACACGGTCGAGGAAGCCCTCGGCCCGCTCTGCGACGCGCAGAGTGAGCGTGTCCTGCGTCCACGCCGCGATCTGCTTCCCCCGGGTGCCAAGGCTGTCGCTGACGCACTAGAACGCGGCCGGAGGTTAACGAAGCGCAATCGGGGGTGGTGGAGCCAGACGGCAGTAGAATCGAGTCGACTCTAGTGTGGGTAAGGAGGGAGGGAGGGGGGAGGGGGCAGCATAGGGTGGGGCTCACAATCATGTCTGTGCCGTTCTCGGCGAGCTTCCACTTGTATTCTGAATTGTTCACCCTGAACCTCCGGGACCTGTCCGGCGGATCCGCGATTGCGCGAAGGGGGGGGAGGGGTGCAGATTGTGCTGGTGAGTCCGTCGAACCTAACCTCGGAGACATTTTTTCACTCACTTGCTAGAAGGCTTCTTGGGTTTGCGGAGTTCACGTATTGACACCTGCCCAGCGGGGGGTTCAGCCGACGCCCCAGCCCGATGAAGTAAGTCATCGTTGAGGTACCCTCTCGACGCCAAAGTACACCGCCCCGCTAGTATTTGACGACCAGTCGATGTTCCCCGCGTTCTCCCAGACCTGGGTGTCTGTGTTTATTCGTTGGATCGAGGTCACGCCTGTGGTTCGGCCCGTATTCGGATGGTGAAACTGCGGGGGCGTTGAATACCATGGATGGATCGAGCGGACATGGAGAACGGTGAGTAGAGGCACGAACCTTGTACAGCGCTACCGTGCTCTGGCCCGCGCTCGCGCTGTTCTGGTCCATGATCTGTAACACTTGGAGGGTACGGGCGTCGGCATTCGGGTTGCTAGAGTGCTCGAAGCGGAGCACGAGATCGGTGGTAGACATGGAGACGGTCGTCCGCGGTGGAGGGCGGGCCTGGTGGAGTCGAAAAATATGATGCGGAGCGGGGGCGGGCGAGTTTCAGCCTCAGGAGCGCGGGGCAGGTGCCAAATGCCACCCTGCCAAGGAGCGACTCAGCGAGACGAGGAGGGGCGTCGTCCGGATATAGGGCGATGGGGCACCTTTGTTATATGTGTCGCCACCCCGGCGGGCACCAGCAGAGGTGCACGTTTCCGAATCCGAAAGCCGCTGCCCCTCCGTTCCGCATCGTGGGCTCCGAACCCAGGGTGCTGGCCGGGTGCTCCGGTCGCGACCTTGCGTTTGTGGCTGCAGGGCCCTGTGGCCTCCTTCGGTCAGCCGGGTGATCGCTGTCGATCTGATTAGCACCATCAGGCGAATCGTAGGTGGAGTACCCAAAACGGCTGCCCACGTCGAGCTTAAATCGCGTGGGGGGGCCTGGCACAGGAGGTGCCCGATAGCACCGCACCGCCGGGGAAGCCAAGGGGAACATGGAAATTCCGACGGGGCCCACAGGTGGGGGATGACGTTCCTCCACGGGGAAGGAATGTACGGCGCGAATGGGTGGACGCCGACGGACAAGGATTGGAACCGAGGCACTTGGCCGGCATCCAGGAAGATGGCCTGAGGCCATGACATCCGGCGGGAAGGTGCGGAGCTAGTGCCCCGAGGAGGAAGAGCCATCTGTGCTGAGCTCTGCTTTTGTCGCCGTCGCGAAATCACGCTGTGACACAACCCTGAATTTTATCTTCCAGGAGCACGCTTGGGTTGACGACACGTATGCAGTGCGATCGTCCATAAACCATATTTCCTAGTCCGCCCGTCGCGAGCGCATTGGTAACATCGATAAGACGCCTCGGGACCGCACGTTCCGACCCCGCCTCCATTGTTTGCGCCATGCAATATTGTTCGTCATCACAGTTGCTCTCGTGTGGCGGCCGAATGTGTCTTTCTCCTTGCAACCCGGCACGCCTTCCGAAACGCATCGCTTCTAGGCTCGAGCAGCGTCCACATGAATCACCGGGGTGAGGGAAATGAGATCCGTGTGTGCTTGCACAACCGCGCGGACATTCCACAAGGCGGTCGTAACGCGGCCCTGGGTCAAAGAGAACATTGACGCCCCTTGATGCCCACAAAGTTGGATGTGAGAGGATGGTGCAAGAAGGAGACAGATTGCATGACAGATCACAGTGCGCGACCGAAAGGAAGGCCGGAAGCCGAGAAGAGACAGGGCGAATGGGCTAAGCGAGCGACTGGCGGCCGTCAGAGGAACACGTTTTGTGATGTGTGGACCCGGGAAGCACGACAAGCCCCACCGCACGCATCTCTGACATGGTTTCTCTCGCATTCCTTCTTCTCCCCTCGCTCCGGCCCGCGGACATTGGGCGTCAACCGGC
Source organism: Ganoderma meredithae (assembly GCA_022814645.1). Taxonomy (NCBI): domain Eukaryota; kingdom Fungi; phylum Basidiomycota; class Agaricomycetes; order Polyporales; family Polyporaceae; genus Ganoderma; species Ganoderma meredithae. Next base: position 90,016 of record JAKLMY010000007.1, on the reverse strand, counting down.
CTCTGCCGTGACGGGCAACCAAACCCCGCTCTCGCTAGGCGCCTCCGACTTGTTTCGTGAACGTTAACGACATCCTCAGCCGACAGCACAACGCCCCCATGCGTGTGCGGAGACGAAGAACGTGTTGCCAGTCCATCGATACCCAACCCAAATTCCAGCATGGTCTCACCGTCCCAGTCATGAGCTTACCGTATCACTCCGAGCGCAGGTCGGGTGACTGGCTAATGGCAGCAACAAAACTCCCGATCCGGAAAGCACGTACGACCCTTGGATTGACGACGTCACATCCCGATGGCATTCATCCGGCCAGTCTCCGGCTGCCATCGATATATTACTTGTGATAGGGTCGCATTTTGCTTTCTGGTCAGGTCCGGGCAGGACCGAGGGTGGACAATGACGAAGTAATCACCCAATGGTGTAGCTGCTAGACCAGGTGCCTTCGGGCCTTTTACATGCTTCTGGAAGCACGACCTCCCAAGTGAGCGGGCATGCGTGCGAAGGGTGGTTCGGTTGAGCGTCGAAATTGACATCGCTTGCAAGCGATATTCACAGGTCATTCTGCACCTTGACTCTTGATGAGTCGCAATCTTTGGTGGGCAGTCGGCCAGGTGACAGATTGGGATCGATCGTTAGTTGTGAGATATGACGACAGAGAAGCAGTAGGAGGGGTTCAAGACACGGGGCATAGGAACCTCATGGCAATCTGCCGTAAGGGCGGGCTAGGGGCAGTGAGTCGCACTCAATGGCATGATAAACCGCGGCGGCGGAAATAAGGTCGCGCAGCATACTCGAGGCGCGCCGCTGGACCTGGAGATGTTCAGAACGACGTAATAAAAGCCCCGTGGGCCAGTTGCGCGCGACCTCTTGGTGGCACGATGACGTGGGGGTGCTCAATGGTGGGGGTTAACGTTTGGATGTTCACGCCCGGTGTGGTGGATACGCAGCCCGCGCAGAGTCTGGACGCAGAGGGCCTGAGCGATGGTAAGTAGACGCTGGACTTGGGGAAAAGACGCCGTAAAAGAAGGCAGCGGTGATTGGGCGGCGGGGTCGGTTGCGATTTGCGCCAGAGAAGCAGGGCTCGGACAAGCGAGAGGGGGTGGGTGATGATTAATGTTGCTGCTCGGACTCATCTGGGCGTGGAGCTGCATGTATAATATGTCGAGAACTGTGTGGTACGTGGGCGTGCACTGCCTGCGGGGCCGAACGAAGAAGAACTCGAGAAGTGGAGGATGGGCTCGAGTCAGTGTGCAGCTTCGCTGTCGGGCGGGAGCGGGAAACGGGCGCCTGTAATCAATGTGAGGGGGAACACGTGTGGGCGGCTAGCGAGTGTGAGGCCCCGGCAAGGATCGACGCCGAGGCCGTGCGCGTCGGCGGTAAAGTGTTAGAAAGCAACGGGTTCAACGCCCCTCTGTTCTTCCCCGACCCATTCCCCGCCCCCGCCCCGGCTCATCGGCCCCCAACACATCCAGCCACATTTGTCACCTGTATCACGTCTTGACTATTCGTTTCCATGCCTGACGAACGCGACCGCAGTGTCTCCCATGACATCGAGGTGCGTGAGAGTGCCTGTGTGCGGAGGATGTACAGGCAGTCTGAGCTGTGGAGTGTGTCCGTGTGTAGAGCGACGAAGAACCGTCCCCGGACGCCAACGGTAACTCATCTCAACCTCCCGTTGGTAAGCCTGGCAGGAAGAAAAATCCAAAGTTAGTACATCACTTGCCTTTCCTCAGCGTGCTGACATGCTCACGGTCCGCACCTTGCCCCAGCTCACAAGCGGCCAGGCGAGATCAAAACCGTATAGCGCAGAGAGAGTTCCGTCTGCGCAAACAACAACGCGTGAGCATCCAACCGTTCTGGTCGCGGTGACTCCGTGACGCCAAGGGGGAACGTATGTATGCTGACGAGGCCCTTTTTACGTCCGCAGATTCGTGATCTCGAGGCCAGTGTCGAGATATTGTCGGGAGGCAAGGATGAAGCATTGTCGCAGTTGAGAAAGGTGTTAAAAGGTACGAGCGAGGCGTGCTTTTCTTTGGCGAGCTACCGACATTAATGGTTGTCACCCGAGACCTCATGCATGAGAATCAGGTGCTTCGTGGTCTCCTCAAAAGCCTCACCGCGTTCATCGGCGATGGTGCAGGTGGTATCCTCACAAAGGTTGGATGGGAACTAGCCGAGTTTAACGATCTTATCAACAAGGCTGAGACGGACACCGCTTGGGAGAGCTACCAGCGGCACAAGCGAGACAAGTCAGAGTCCTCAGCAGGACCGTCTGGCGGAGGCGGATCCAGCTCTCAAAAACGTGCTGCTGAAGATAGCGACCCGTATGGGCTCCGTCCCAAGAGATCGCGTGGGGGTGAGGCAAACGGCGACTCCTCACGCTCAAGCGATAACTTCCCCCTCCTCGTCCCTCTCAACCCTGCCGTCTCGTCCATGGGCCCGAATGGTCTTTATCCTCCCGATTACTCACGTGGCCCATCTGGTGCTTCTCCGATGTTTGTTCCACCTGCCTCATCCCCTGCCAGCCACACTGGTCAATACGGCTCTCCGTCCAGCGGGGGTATGTCGATGCCGTTCCAGTCTGGGTATGGGATGTCGATGACCAGCGACCCGATGTCGACGATGTCCTCCATGAACAACAGCAGCATGACGCCCATGGCGCCTCCTCCCAGGACTCCGTCGGCACCGCAGGCGTCTCAATCATCTCCACAGCAGACCCAGGATGAGGAGGACGAGATCGACCCAAAGAAGTTGGACGCGTACAAGCTTATCTAGTGGGTTGTCCTGTCGGGTTTATACCGTGTTTTGGCGCTGATGATGTAAAACCAATCGTTTCATAGTTATCATTTGGACAACTGGAAACGCAATAATAATTACTGTCTGCCCTCGTCGCTCCGCCCGACGTTGGTACAGAGGTGAGTCAGCACCGTTCGATTTCACCTTGTGGCTCCAACTAAACGCCCATTGCCTTCTAGGACGATTCCACATGGTAAGAGCAGTACTAGAAGCGTGTCCTGCAAACGGCTATCTGACCTCCCGATGCAGAGAGTATCATTGATTGCGTTTTGCATCCAGAGCTTCGCGATCGTATGATTTTACTTCGAGGTAAGTCTCTTGACGAATGCTTCATAGCTCGCGTCAATGTTCTAATCTTGTGGTTGTTCACGGTTACACCCTCAGAGCGCTTTAACCTTGTTGATTGTTTGCACGAGTACCGTGTTGCCGTGAATATTCACGGAGACGACGTCCTGGCCCACAATAATTGGGAGATCTCCGAGTCGTGGCTGCAGCGCTATAAGTACGCCCTCAACATCAGTGCCCGAGCTTCCCGTCTCATACATCTCCTCCAGGTTCCTTGTGGACCCGGCCACATTAAATATCACGAACAAATGGCGGCGCGAGCGCGGCGAAGCTGAGCTCCACGTCGGCGAATATTCGACTGAGCCGCCGAACCCAGTGTAGGATTATTGGCATACTATCTTCACCTTTGGAGTGGACATGACGTAACGTCGTCGGCTCCTCTGAATCGTGTATTATATAGATGTCAGCCGGTCTCGCGCGGACGTGTAGACACGTATAACCGGGATCGCGTTTTATTAGCTGTGTCATCTTTACTATTGTCCCTATCTTCATGACTGTATCGGGTCTCTGTGATGAGTAGTAGTTATCGGTTGCGGTTCGGGCTTGGCTTGGTTTGTTTTGTAGACAATGTCCGATCTTCAATCCTATCCGGGCCGTATTATCGTATAGTCCAACTGGTGAGATGGGATATAATGCGGTTCATCAGGACTCAGGACATCAAGTGCGCTACCTAACAGCGTTACAACATGGCATGAGATGCAGTGTAATACGGGATGGGCAAAGTTGTGGGAGACTCACAGAGTATCTCTATCCGTTGTGGCAATGATCTACCAGGAAGCCTTGTGCACGCCAGGGAGCTCATTCGCCAACGCCTTTAACCGGAACTGGAACTAGAATATAAATGAAAAACGCAACGTCAGCGTTCTCATACATGAGCGCAGAGATATGGACACGAGTAAGACGCACCCTCGACAGGCCGAACTCGCTGATGATACCCCGACCCTTGCCCGTCTCGGTGCACCTGTTTTTGACCGTTGTCGGCCGCGTGTACCGTCCGAAAGTGTTCAGCTGGAGCTGCGCCTGGAAGCGGACCTGCGGGGGAAGGGTCTGGTTGCGGGCGACGTAGAGGTATGCTCGGCGAAGGATCTCGTTGGCGTTCACTCCATGGCGCGCCTTGAGGTCGCGCAGCACGCGTACGTTCGGCATTTTGGTCCCGTCCTTTGGTCTAGAGGAGGCGTGAGGAGGGAGCGAGATACAAGGGAGATTCGGACTCGGAGGAGGTGACGGAACGGCGCAGAGGGTCGGCGCCTGTGGCAGAGAATGGGCGCCTACAGAACGGCATCTTGGTTTTGCCGAGGTTTTGCCTGGCCAATCAGGGCGGCCCCGATCCTTCCAGCTCGACCGGGACTGCACGCCCTTGCCTTTCCTCTACCTCCCTCCGGTTGCTTGCTTCGCACTACCGCGCCGTACAGCGGCTCAAACACACCAGTTTCCCGCGGAGGGCATGGGACAGTGAAAGTGCGTCTTATTTTCTACCTTTGGACACAGTGGGAGCAATAGGAGACTGACAGCCTGACCGCTGGGCCGCCGTTCGTTCGTCCGTTCGCTCGTCCGACAGAACTCCACACCAGCCAGTGCAGTGCAACGACTCATCCTAGAGAACAGCATGCCGTCGCCGGTGTCGCGCGTACTCCAGCTCAACCACCGCCAGCGTCGGAACTTCATCTCCTCCCTCTTCGGCCTTACGTTCCTCGCTTCCGTCGTCACCGTATCTGCATCGACCTTCCTTCCGTGCCCTGCACACCGTAATCGCTACGCCGATGGAGAGACAGGAGACGCCGGGAGAATGGGCGGGATGAATGGGAGAAGGGGCATTACCGTCGTGGAGAAGAAACCCAGGAGGTGGATAGAGGAAACGAGGCCCGTTCCAAAAGCTACCCCATCATCTAATGCTCAACTATAAACCCGCTCTTAATCGCTCCAGTCGGCCGGATCTTCGATCGCAAAATCGGTCAGGGTCACAGCCTAAGCCGGTATTGCGGCCTTTGTAGGGTCAGCCATGGTCAGCGATGGCTAAACTGACCATCAACCATGCCATCTCCCATGTCGGGACTCTCCGCAGGAACTCAGACCGATCGCCACCGCCCAGAACATATTTGGGTGCTACACCAACTAAATTGGTTTGCCCCAGGCTCCCGGCCAGTGCTGACGCCCTTTCCAACTAATTTTACAACAAGGTATCGTGAGGGTGGTATACATCATGCTGAGTCCTCCGAGTTCGTCCGCGAGATCGTGTCCCTCCGCTTCCATGCCTCCTCTTGCTCCTCGTGGGTGCCCCTGCAGCGTGCACAACGTAAGTCAGTACTATAACATAACCGAGCTGGAGACGAGCAGCGGCTGAGCCCAAACAACGCGGCGGGCTGCGTTTCGCTGGCGCAGTTCAAGTAAGCCGCGGAGCCTACGGCAGGCGAATGCCGAGCAGGGGAGCGAGGGGGATGCGAAGAGAAGGCGAGAGAGAATAGACACGCACGGCAGCGGGTTTTCTTGGATGGGAAGGCAGCAGAGGAAGCAGATAAAGTTGATCGCGGCTTGGCAGACGAACACGACGTGCAGCGCGTCCGCGTACGAGTCCACGGCCGCCTTGCGCAGTGCGGGCTCTAATGTGGGGATGATCGTCGTCGAATGCCTGCCGTCCAGACAGGCCTCAAGAGTCAGCGAGAAAGCCCAGAGATGAGAGGCTGGAGAATGGACAGGCTCACCGAATGTGCTCGATTATCTGTGATTACGGCACGGGCGCATGCAGTCAGGGTGGATTGGGTTAGAGTACAAACGTGCAACGTGCAGGATGACGTACCGAAACAGCGTCGGGTCCTTCTATGCGTTCGCGGAGCTTCGCCGTCAGGACCGACTGCAGGAGGGCACCACTTAGACTGACACCGATGACTTGCCCGGTCGTCCGGAATAGATAGGTAACTGGGTCGCGTCGGTCACGTTGCACAGCAGACGCAAGAGAGCGGAAAGCGACGTACTGCCAGTGGCCACAGCGAGGTCCTCGCGTGTGACGCTCGCGATCATCGCCTGGAAAGCATGCATGTTAGACGGCTCCGATGAAGGTTCGACACGGAGCGCGGACGATGGGCTGCGGGGAGACACGTACAATGAGCGTAGTCGTAATAACGCTGGCCATCCCGAAACCCTGAGGGACGATATCGAACCACAGGTGGAACGTAGCTGAATTCTCGTCCCACATGGCCACGAGCGACGCCGCAAACACGGTCAGGAGACATGAGAACAGCGTAAGATTGTATAGCCTGCCAGTACGGCGCATGACCCTGAAAAAAGAGTTGTGTCAGAACAGTGGTCATAGACGGGACTGTGGTGGGAAATGCATGGGGGGATCGATGGACCAGACTCACCATCCAGCAAACACACTTCCAGTCGAGATGGCAACCTGAAGCACGGGGCGTCAAGAAGGGAACCAAGCAAGAAGAAATACCCTGAACAACCCACAGAATGAGGTAATAAATGAAATCCTCGGGGGGGTGTGAGCACACATCTAAACGACGGAATGCATAACTTACCAGAGTCTGTTGATGAATTAAGCCTAACAGCCGAGAAATACTGGATCGGAGTTAACCAGGTGGTCTGGAATCACACGTACAAAGCCACGCACTAATGGTACGTTGTAAATCTGGACATACCGGGAGGTCAGATGAACGCTAATATGACTAGCATGCGAACAAACATACCATAGAAAAGGCAGCGACGCTCCCGAAGAAATTCGACAGCGACACGAAGAGGGGTGTCCGTTGCTTCACGAGGCGCATGGGCATAACCGGGAACGGGGAGTAGGATGTCTCTACCCAAATGAACAGCGCGCAAAACACCACGCTCGCGAGTAGAAGCCCCCATATGAGCGGATGTGACCAAGGAAGCTCCTCAGTGGACTTCAGAGACAGGCCGAGAAGCAGGCAGCCGACCATGCCGACCAAAGTGAAGGACCCCAATACATCGATTCGTCGTAACTTGGCGTGCAGGGGCTGGTTCTCCACTTCATCCGGGAGACGGATCGAAACTTTCAGGGCGACCAGGATAAATGAGAACACGAGAATAGGCATCTATGTTGGAAGGTCCCGACGTGGGATATTCAATTTAGTCGTTGGTGAACGTGTCAGGTGTTGAACGCGATAAAGTTCGTGGAGAGATCGATACGGTGTGATCGTATTCGGGATTAGTCAAGTATGAACGCCGTGATGAGACTGCACCTCACCTGAAGGAGGAATGCGGACCGCCTGAGAATGACAGAATGTCAGACTCGACGATCAGAATGTGACATACGAGTCCGAGGCACGTTTCGCAGTGAGAACCGGCCACGCGACTTACCATCCAAGGACGTCGTTCATCCACCCTCCAAGAGGGCCGCCCAAACCTGCTCCCAAACCAAATAAACTGCGTGGTCACGGATGAGCAACTGAAGCGTGTCCTTCGGGTCGGAAAGAGGGCGCACATATTTGTCATGCCTTGATATAGACCTCGTTGACGGCTAAACCACATGCTCAGGGTCAATACGCTACATCCGACGAGGTCGGGATATAGGACGTACAGTGGAATTAGATCCGTTACAGCGACACTCGAGACTGCAAGTTCGCTGTGTGAGATTGTGCCATGACGTCAGGCCGCCGCTCGTTCCCCGCTCACCTGTCATGACTCTGAGAAACCGTGGGCAGAGGAGACGATGTGTGTTAGATTTCTGATGAAAAGGGTGGAAGAGCGTGATAGGCACTCACCCGCCGCCTCCCATACCCGCTAGTGCGCGGGCAGCAATCAGTGCGTCCATGGAGGGCGCGAGGCCACATAATAACGTGCCTGAGCCTGTGGAGACTTCAGGTTGGAGGCGTGGTTTGACAGCCGGTAGACGCCATGACATACCAAAGAAGGAGAGAGCAAGAAGCATGGCACCCTTGCGACCCAAAATATCCGAGAGTCGACCTGAACGGCTGCGCGGTCACGGACCGGGGCACGCGAGGGATGACAAAGGGCGCACCATAGAGTGGGGTGAAACAGCATACTGATAGCAAATAGGATGTGCCGATGTAGGAGGAGCGGTTTGACTCGTTGAAGTAGCTCCCGATGGGTGAGAGGAGGGTAGCTACGATGGTACCTGTGCATCAGGGCGAAGCGGCGCAGGCAGGGTGAGCACGGAATGCGAAAGGATAAGCGACGGCAGACGCACCATCGAGCGCACCCAAGAAGACTGCGCTCCACAGGCCAGCGAGGACCCAGATGAGGTCAGCGCGCGAAATCTTGGTCGCGCATGGGTCCTGCAGTTGGGATTCGTCCGAGTCTACGGAGCGGTAGGACTCGGGGTACGGGCTGCCATCACGGAGGAGAGGACGCGTCTCGTCGGCGTGGCGATGGGCCGAGGACATGGCGAAGGGAGTTGCGGGCAGGGAGAGGAGGTGGAGAGCGTTGGGATTATAACTCCTCCTTAAACTGAGGGTGTTCCCCGGGAGAACCGGGCATTCAGATTTAGTCTCCAAATCTCCCGCTGTCACAAGTCGGAAATGGCAAGAGCTTACCAGACGCAAGCGGCGAGTACCCGGCGGGAGCGGCTCCTGTTGGCGTAGGTACTTGGGGAGCGCGAGGGAGGTCGACGGCCGCCTCCCTTATAAGCCGCGCCAGCGTCGCTCAGACTTTCCGGAAAACGGTGACGGAGATGATGGAAAAAACATGAGGAGCTTCACGCGCAACGTCAGGGCTGAGCTGATCTACGCGCGCCAGATCCACATCTCCCCACTCCCTGCGAGCGCGCCTTGTCATCGTCCGCCGTACACGGTCTCCTCCTCTCTCTCCGCCCTCTCCTTGCAGCCTGCCGACGCCCCAGACTGCTCGCCAACTCATGCATGCCGCCACGGACACAAAAGGCTCCGTTTCATCCCGTCCATTCCACCCCGACCTCGACCCCCCCGCCCCGCCTCGATTTCTCCGACGTTAACGGATTTGTTCGTCACCGCCCAGCACAGATCACGCCTCTGCTCCGGTTGTCCGTAACTAATTCATCCTCGTCTCCACCAATTTTTATTGCCATTAGTCCTGACAGTTTCTCGCAGCTCACCATATCTCAGGGGCACCCCGCGTCGCCGTGCGCTCCCATGCCCATACATGACCCACCGAAATCCTTCTTGCCTACCGGGACCGACGCCCCGCCCATGCCTCTCGCCTCGAGCTGATCACACTTGTCTTTCCCTCCGTAGTGGGAGCTTGATCCGCTAACTGTCGGACGCACTCACAGACTACCCACACAGTATTGCATCCCTGGCGGTGTTCTGTGTGGGGACAGTATGTGCGTGACCGTAGCGTGGAGGGAATACCATGACATCTACGCGTTTTAACCGCTATCAATCTCGCCTCATTCCATTTCAGAAAGGAGATCCCTCCGTTTTCGCCTTCATCCGAAGCATCCGATGTACGGCGTGCGACCGACTCTTCTCGGAATCGACTCACCGGATCCGCTCCTTCTGGGTGTCACGTAGGTGGGCAGTACCGCCAGAGCCCAGACAGCACAAGAAACGCTGAAACTTCGTGCTTGCAACCATATGGATAGAGGTTGTCGCTGTCCTGTGACATCGTCCCGCGACCAGGTCTCGGTATCGCGGTTCACTGGAACATTCGTCTGCACCATCGACGGCCGCATATGGGATCGAGCGCTCTCGCCAGCCACAGGATCATGCTCGAGCTGCAGATAATATCATGTCATCCTCCGATCTCCTCGCGAGGTATCTGCCTCTTGACCAATGGCAGCCCTCCTCGCCGAGAAATGTTCACAGCACATGCTTGTCGCGGTCATGCAAACGCGCCTTCCTGAAGCCCGCTTTGGACCAGCCTTCGAGCTCTAGCCTCGTGGAGGCTCGCCGTGCCGCGTTTCTCGTTTCTTTGCGCCGCTCTGCATGTACAGCAACCACATATGAACTTCGGCATTCTTATTTGCGACTTTGAATAGCGATTTCGGGCCGCATTGGGCGCATTGCGGGGAATCCGTGTCCGTCTGCGCGGATTACTTCCTCCTGGGTTGCGCTCAGACACGCACGCCCGAAGACTATCGCCTGGCAAGGGAACCTGTTCCACTTTCGGAGTGCTGCGGGCCCACAATGCTGAGCAACGTTTCCCTACCGTACCAAGATTCTCATGCTGCTTCATCCCGTCTGGTTGACGCTCTATCGGACGCGGAGGATGCGGCGCAGCGCAAATTTTGGAGTCGGCTGTCTTGCATTGCATGGGCCTCGGGACGCGCATGGATAAGTCTTTAACATCCTGGCCCGACTTGCAGCTATTTATGATGATTCCAGCTGTCCAGGCACGCTGCTCCGTATATCCACCGCAGGCAGCGAGTGGAGCGCTGTCGTGACTTCTTATGATCCTCGAGATGGTATACTAAACGCCTGAACGACGTCTGAGCGTGCCCCGAATGACGATGCTTCCTTTTGCCAGGTACAGAGGCCGTCTATGGCCAAGCCGGTGCCGGGTCTGGGACGAACACGCGTCGCGGCTCATTGTTACTACCATTCTACGACAATCTGCCTCATAGACGCCGTGCAGTCGGAACCTGGGCCTGATTCCCGGCGTTAAACGTTCTCCAGTTTCAAACTGCCTGCAGGCGGTCCTTGCATCGCGGCCGCAACTACAGCTCACAGAACGCCCGCCCCCTTGCTTCATTCGAACGCATGTCACCTCGTCGATGAACGACCGGACTGAGAATGCGCAAATTTCACTGTCAGGTCCGGCCGTCTGCATGTGGTTTCATGGGTGCAAGTCAGTACCGGTAAGTCCGCACCGATTACCATAGATGGCGCCAGATTCACGTTTGGTGTGGTTTAGGGCGCACCGAAGGCGACAGGGAGCAGTGATTTCCGTACACGTATATTTTACTCAACCAACACTCCGACGGCAAGTCCTACACTTCTGCGCCGTTGCGCCGCCGCACTTACGTCTTGTCCTTGCCCAGCGGTCCGCCAGACGGTTCTCTTCTCTGTTCTGCACCCCGTGCACACGATCCACCATGGCGAGAGCTCGTTGCCTTTCCTTCCCGCCTTCCACCCCCAGGCACAGCGTACGAAATAGAAACGGACGAAGACCCGCGAAGACGTCGAATGCACGCCGCTTTGTCATGGCTTCGCGGCTTCTCCAACGTCCCACCCACCGATTGCTGCACTCGGCCGCACTTGGTCCACAAAGTTCGGGCCACCAGATCCTGAGTGTCGTTGAATATCGCCGCCGCAATCGCTAGGGTGGCGCCACCTGGCGCTCGGGATTCATATAGAATTCCCGTCCCGACGGTGGAGAGAAGGCCCCACCATGGCCCTGGCGCCCCGACGCAGCGCGGGTGCATGAGAACGGTTTCGGGGATGGGCGCACACCCCATGCCGGCTACGGGTAGACTCAAGGCTGGCTTTGGCCGCGAGTCTACCCCGCAAGGTCAGCATTGGGGCGAAGCGCTCCCGAAGGGCTGAGGCATGTCGCATGTGCTGGCAGTGCCGCGAGATGCCTCCATCGGATCCAGATGGAGCTGGATGTTGAAATGTCAGCCTCCGACCTCGGTGGTCTCTGTGTAGGCCTATGAAACCGGTCTGGCGAGTCGTGAGACGGTCGCGACATGCCTTCCGGTGTAGCCCGAGACCAGTTAAGTCGTCCCCGTTTTGTATGTGTTTATTGTGTGCATTGACGTATTGCGGCTCTATGGCAGTTCACGGGAGATGTACTTCTCCCTGATGTATTTTTGACTGGTGCTGGAGACCCTTTGCTGGTAACATCTATCCTATTTTCAAAGCTTCGTGGATGATCTCCGCCTAACGCACACGGTAGCGGCCATCTAGGCCTAAATCTTTAACCCGCGAGCTAGGGTTCCTTCTTCATGCCTTACACACCATCCGATGTTGTGTGGTAGAGACATATCCGATTCCACTCGGGGCTCTTAAACTCCCACTCTACGCTGTCCCTGTCCGTGCAGCGCTTCCACTCGGCGCCCCGAATATACCATCAGACTCATGTCTGACCAAGTCATTGTTAATACCTGCAGCAAGAATTACGGGCGATGAAGGTGCGTTACGTCTTACTTGGACGCATTTCTGTCTCGAATGGATGCAATGTGATAACTTCGTCGTCCAGCGGTCTGCGGTTTCATGCGATCTACCCGCAAATGTCATTGCATTCATTCGTCGAGGCTTTGCTCACGAACCCAGTAAATTCGGAATATTGGAATGCGATTTCACGAGACCTTGAGACTAGGCTCTCAACGAGCGGTCAAAGCTTGTCAGGTGTCGTTCGCTTCCGGAACACCTGTCGGATGACAGTTCGGTGAGTAATAGTTTAGGGTTTTGTTCACTCCGTACGGACCAATCTCCTCACTGACAAATATCATGCACAGGTCCGTGTACAACAGGACGACATGTGTTCCCTTCGTGTCCTTCAACCCACTCAAGATATATGGAATGTCTCGCGTGTCATGCCTCGACTACCATTCATGAGGCACTGTGTCGTGTAGCAACCTGCTCTAGACCTTGTTCCGTCTCATTGATTACTCGGGTACCAATGTCTGGCTGGCGGAACCACGACGCGACCCGTGTAAGTCTGGATGGTGGCATCCGCGATCCCACAAAGGAAGCTCACAGTCCTAGTTGTCCAGTACGTCAGAATTGGTTCACCTCCTGAAGTAGACTTCGCGCTCATACTCGTCACATCGTAGCATGGGTTCTGTCCAAGCCTTGCGCGATGCGCGCAGGCCTTCGAGGTCGATAGCGGAACACTCCTCACGAAGAATAGAACATTCGCTAGTGTCTGCAGGGACTCCTTGGGCCTCATCCTCAGCTCCCTCCGGTGCCATCGGCTTCTTGTATGAAGGCCCTACATTTTGCGGCAGGATGGATTCGCGGGAGGGGTCAACTGTCGGACCCCTTCCCCCTTCCATACGAAAGGGCATCGGCCCGCTATGGCAATGTCTGACGACGGCTGCGTCGGAATGCATGGTTAAGATCGCAAATTTTGCTTCCTTGGATCACCACATACGACTACTGCAATGCTCAGTAAAGGTCGGTGGTACGGCGAAGGTAGCCTGTGACTGCGATTTCTGACCAAGCCCATACATCCTACAGGCAAAACGTTTCCAGCTTGACGCAACCACCGCGTCACGGGATATGAATATCGCGGTATTCAGGGTTGAGCCTTGTCTAAGCTTGATATGTACTCCCGATACATCGGAGGCTCAGTGGTGGGTGGGTGGCACATGTATGAATTGCGAAGGTCCGTTTTACAGCGGAGGGTGGGGGTCGGATCGATTGCGGGTGACTGCATCTCTGTCCCTTTTCAGGTCGACCGAAATAACTCTTAGAGCGACGCGCCCTCTACCACAGTGCTGGTCTACGAAACATTCCTGCTCAGTGTATGGGAAATTTCTTCTATTCAACACATTTCCCTGACTCATACAGAATAATTGCGAAGGATCGATTATTTCGATGAAGAAATATATCCTTGCAAGTACAGCCCCAAGTCGCCGCGAAGACGCTCTTTCTGATTGAATATCACAAGACCACTTGGCGGGACGGAAATGTCCCTGTGATGCCGTGTCACCCCGTTGAAGCCGGTCGCGGCGGAACCTTACGTTGAAGAGCGGACAACCCTCGAGATTCCAGGGTGCCTTGCTCAAACATTCTCGCTTGCTCCTCATCCCAAACCACCCTCCGAAGCTCCTCCACACCCCAAGCCCAACAGGTCTGCCTCAGAGACGATGACCCTTCAAGTTCCGTTCTTCTCCCTTGTCACGACCTTGTCTGGACCTCATGCAAAACATCTATGCTCGTGAAACCATGCTCAAGTAACAGACGTCAATTGTCTTGAACCGGTTGGAGCCGGTACGACGCGTAGTTGGAACCTGCGCTCGTTTACACTGTTCAAGTGGACTTCGTCACCAGTATCGACACTCATACGTGATCGGAATGCTTCAACCCCGTCCCCGATTTACAAGTTGGTGCGCCAAACGCGACTCATCCACCGCCTGTCACGGTTGCTGACCCAATGCCCCCCATTCCCTGGACCAGATTCTGTAGCAGAAGTGACGCTAAACGCTCTGAAAACCGGTCTGCTTGTCAATTTGTTTCTCAACGTATCCCAAGTAGCACAACAGCAGTCACGCTCTTAATAACTGCCTGGTGCCCACCACCCGATCTCCTGCAATCCAACCTTATCTATTCAATGCTGGAGAAGCGGCAAATGGATTGTGGGTCCGTGAATGTCATCCCATCTCTGGGACTACGCCACTGCCTAACTCATGGTCAGCAGACCGCAGACACAGAGAGAGAACGCCAGTAGCCGCTTGCTTACCCTAAGCATCGAAGTGAATGCGTTCATAGTACGCATCATCGTGCCATTCTCCATGCCTTCATTCCGCTGACATAACAGTTCCAGGCAAGCCTAGCTGCCGTCGGGAGTATACTCTACGCTCCTCGCCTCGAGTCCACGGATGAGTGAGCATAACGTGCCTAAAAACTCCGTGGCCGACGTATCCGATTGCCTGATGGATCGGTGGGGCGGCCATAGAATCAGATGTCCGGTAAGTGTTCGTTACGCGGCCACGGGCTCTATAGCGCATACGTAACCACCCTATTGACTATCGTGATGATCCTGTCGCTTTGCAGATGTGTGATCATGTTAGGCTTTGTTACCTCCCACACCTTGCGGTTGGATGAGGCCATCGAATAAAAATTTTCCCTGTCCGACAGCAATTGGACAACCTCTGAACGTCCATTGGCCGCCCGCCCGACGTAAACGCTGTCGGGCTTCACTGACCGAGTTGGATTGCAGCCGGCGGAGCGAAAACAGCCTTCACCCGCGAAAGTAACAAGATTCGCGTCAAGTCTGGCTCGGTGAGTCCATTCCACATTTATGTTGATGCTGGCGGGATATCTGACAGCGTCCGCACAATGCAGAAAGTGCGGCGTGACAGCGCCACGTTTAGCAGCTTGTGTGGTGCCATGGACAGGCTTGAGAAGGTCCTGCGGGATTCCATGTGTGGATTAGCCTAATGGCATCGAGAATGCCGTATGGAGGTCGAGCGTCGGGAAAGATGCCTCGCCCAGGAACACGCTTGGGGGCCCCGGCAATTACTCTTTGTCCGACAAGCTCAAGCTCCCCTCCAAGCCGAGTAAGCCATCGCGTGCAGCGCCGATTGGGCGCGGCTTAACGTTAACTCCCTCGGCCGGCTGCGAGATCGGAGGAGCAGCATGCTCTCTGCCATCCTTCTCCCGCCCTGCTCAATTGTCTTTACGTTTCCGGAGGAGAGCGCGCGAAGAGAGCCGCCCTGTGCGACTCCGCTCAACTCTTCGATTCGATGCCACTCTCAGATTCTCGGTCACTCGCACCGCTTCCACCACATACGCACTATCTCGTCGCCGTGTCGACCGACGCTCAATCGGGCACGATCGTCCTTGTAGCATTTGTTTCATCAACGCTTTACATCATATTTCGCGGTGAGCAGGCATCATGTCAGTAAGACCCCGGCGAGTGGCCAGTGTCACTCCGTCATCGAGAAAGAGCATTTCTAGCATTCGGATACGGTTATCCCGCTGACCGTCGTCTAGGTCGATGATCAGACGACGCCAGTGCTCCGATCGTGGACCAGTTGCGCCTGAAATATCATGATCGTGTGTTGGACGGCTCCATACACAGAGACCATCAATGCATGAGGCATGGACCTCCCTTTTCGTCCAAGCAGACGCATGGATTGTACCTTGGCTCATCCGTTGAGCCCTTGCAGATCAAGTGGGCCGCAGAGGTTCCTATGTAGAAGTTACCACGCCTCCGGTTCATCTGGCCTCGCCGACCAGTGACCGGGGCCCAGGTGCTCAAAGTATATTCTGGTGTTTGTAAGTCAATTCCACCGCTTGGGATATCAGTGTACACGGCCGTATCTAACAGAAGCGCGACGAACGTTCTCTCATCTGCAGGGTTTTCGCACGAGCACCGCCGCCTCTCTCAGGCCACCTACCGGTCGATGGGATGTCTGCAATGGGGGACATCCTTGTATTCGTAACAGACTTGCCATTCATTCGCAGCGTCATATCAATCACCCAAGCTCTGATCAAACATGTGTCCAGTCCAAAGATGAGCTCTGACGCTACTTATCGGACATCCCAAACGTCCGGGGTCATAGGAATCCAGCTTCGCTGGCTTCCGCTACGATCGCCCTTCAAGGAAGGCTCCTCATACAAGTCGGAGGCATATAACACCTATCTCCAGACGTCCTTCCGACCAGTTCGAAGAGAGCCAAACCGATGGGTCTTCTGGATTGGCAGAAGCGGAACGCGGCGACTTCATTTCTTCGCATCTCCTTTTCGACCCTCAGGCGCCCTCCCTGGTCTTCGCGACCTGTGGGGGTTCCCACAAATTGAAACACCTGTATCAGATCAGAACGGCCACATCCATGAAAAGCGGCCGAGATGTTCGAGATCGCGCGACACGAGGACTTGCAGCTGGGCGGCGTGTCCACTGCGGTAATGCGGTCTGTTGAGGTGTTGTCTGTGGGATACGGTGACCTGAGTCAATCGTGTGTTTGCATGTACCTGTTCGAGCGCGACATAAGGCGACAGAACTCTCGCCCAAAATTGCAGGTTTCTCCGTGACGGGACCGCACAGAGGCCGTCTTACGGGAGGGAAGAGGGACCGTGTACCAGAGAAGCTTCCAAGTCCTGCCCAGCTTCTGAAAGCAATGCGGTGGTCGTTGTTACGCTTGCCTGGGCTGGGACGCGATCTGCAGAACCTACACTCGGCAGGGTTTCTGCCAAGGAGGCGTGTCGACTGGCTTGTTGCAGGCGTGTTCCTAGCACAAACATCGAAGCAGCGGAGGGGGTGTGGCAGAGGCAAATGCGCACGTGGACGGAGAGTGCCCGAAGCTGAGAATGATGATGTCAATGACGGTGTGCCTGATAGGCAGACAGGCTAAACCTAATAGCCCTCATTCCGAGCGGTCGCCCCAATTGAAGCATGCGCCGCTGTCGGAGAGTGCTGGTTGGGGAGGGATGAAGGGCGGGGGGGGGGGGATTGGAGCAGGATTGGAGCAGGACGCGGTGGCGGGCTGGGCACTGGGAGTCGAGGGCCGGCTCGTTCCGGAAGAGGCCGCTGACAAAGACTAGGAGGAGTAAGCAATACTACTGAGGTGAACAAGCAGCGGGAGTATGCTTGTGCTTATTCGGTCTAAGCCCGAGCCGAGCTGCGTTTGGCGTCGAGCGCCTTCACATTATTTGCAGCGCCCTCTCTGCAAGCGAGTCCCGACGACGGTGCCCCGCTGGACCCTGCCTCGCTCTCGTCTCTGCCACGGGACCGTCTTTCGTTCTCTGGCCGTCGAGCACTCCCCCGCTGACAGCGCCGTGTGCACTCGCCACAAACCTGCCATTCTTTCATCACCATATCCGTCCCATCACTCCCTGCCGAACGTCCACATCGCTCGCTCCCATAGCCAGCCATGGTCCACTCTGGTCCCAACAGCCAAAACGTCAGCCCGCTTGTCGCTCACCATTCTCCTCTTGCCATCCATCCGCTGTCGCCGACAAGTCCTGGCAGCCAATCTGCATGGAAGTCCATCTTCAGGATAGGGAGCCAGTCGTCCAAGAAGGTACCTACGTCCTCCCTGACTCTTGATACCAGCACCCTCCATACCTCTGCGAGCGCCCTTACCCCGCCTGCATCCGCGGCCTCTTCCATTCCGGCCCTTCTCGCCTCCCCAGGTCGACGGTCGTCCTACAACTCATCCAACACCCTCTCCACGGATTCAAACCCCTCTATGCCCACCAGGGCCTTTCAGAGAACTCCAACTACTCCGGATTACTCGCGCCACGCCCCGTCATCAGAGGCCGAGCCGTCGGTTAGCACAGAGAAGCACTGTTCCAAGAAGCGTTCCGACAAACAACGCATGCTCGGCCGTAAGCCGCCCCAAACCGCGACGGCCAACTCGTCCCAACTCTCCTTCATGCCCCCAACGCCCACAACGCCCTCGCGTTCAGGTCCACTATCACCCAAGGTATTCGGGGCGAATGCGTCGCGCTTCATCCGTCGCGTCGCGTCAGCGCCCAATGCGAAGGGCCTCTTCGCGCTTGGCGGCCGGTCTAACGGGGCGACAACAAAGAACGGCCTGCTATCACCGGGGGAGCCTATACCACCGATGCCCGAGTCCGCTTCAGAGCAGGGTACAAACTCGCTCGAGACACTATCATCAGCATCGTCACGAGGAACGCCTTCCCGACAGACGCGGTCAGTCAGCACAAATCCCGCGTTCAAGACTAAGGACAGGGTTACAAACACGCATACATCGGAGGGTCCGGGCAAGATTGCGTTTAGGAGGACGTATTCCAGTCATTCTATCAAGGTCAAGTCGGTGAGTCCGGGAACTTCTATTCCTCCACTCGCTCTTCCTTGACGAGGGCCCGCGACATTTGCGTAGGTGGAAGTAGGTCCTGGGAGCTTTCACAAGATCAAAATGCTGGGAAGGGGAGATGTTGGGAAGGTGTTCCTTGTGCGGGAGAAGAAGTCCGGCAAGCTGTTTGCCATGAAAGGTGCGCCGTCTTTTCGCCGATCAAGACGAAAATGGTTTCTTACAAGCCATGAAGTCCTCTCGAAGAGGGAAATGATTGAGCGGAAAAAGATCAAGCGAGCCCTGACAGAGCAAGAGATCTTGGCCACGGCAAATCACCCTTTTATCGTCACGCTTTACCATTCCTTCCAGTCGGAGAACTATCTCTATTTCTGCATGGAGTATTGCATGGGCGGCGAGTTCTTCCGAGCACTGCAGTCAAGACCTGGAAAGTGTCTCTCGGAGGATGCAGCACGGTTTTACGCGGCGGAGGTGACGGCAGCGCTGGAGTACCTCCACTTGATGGGTTTTATCTACCGGGATCTGAAGCCAGAAAGTACGTGTTCCGTCCGAGGTTTTGGCTCTCTGTGGAGATCCCGCAAGGGTTGGCATCCTGTGCTGATTCGACGACCTTCGCATTAGATATTCTACTACACCAGTCTGGGCATATAATGTTATCAGATTTCGACTTGGCGAAGCAGTCCAGCGAGCGCGGCGGTCGGCCCGCTACGATACACACGGAGGAGAATGGGGTGAGTGCCTTACCTTCCGTGCTGTATGTCATCTTAATGATCCGAGTGGCTGTCGTTCGCTTTGTCCAGACTCCCTTAATCGATACCCGAGCGTGCACGGCAGACTTCCGAACGAACTCCTTCGTAGGCACCGAAGGTATGAACTGCTTCACTGGTTTGTGCCGGGATTCAAGAACGGCTCGCTGACGGGGTGGCGCTGTTGCCTTGTTCCTCAACAGAGTACATCGCTCCCGAAGTGATACAAACATCGGGTCATACCTCTGCCGTGGATTGGTGGACACTTGGTATCCTCATCTATGAGATGATCGTGAGTGGCAACATACCCTGAATCTCTCGTCTTAGGTCTTGGGCCGAAGGGACCGAAGTCGTTCCCACTGACTAACACCACGTTGACGTTTTGCAGTATGCGACTACTCCGTTCAAGGGTGCTGAGCGAAATGACACGTTCCACAATATATTGAACTTACCCGTTCATTTCCGGGACACGCCCAAGGTGTCACAGTAAGCACGTTCCGTCCTAGTTCTGTCGTCTGCTAAGCCACTAATACCTCCGTGATCTCTCTATTACGTTGTGGTACACGTACACGTAGCGCGGGCAAGGACATCATCACGCGCCTCCTCGATAAGCGGGAATGGACTCGTCTGGGCAGCAAGAGCGGCGCCTCCGAGGTCAAGCAGCACAAGTGGTTCGCCAAAGTCAATTGGGGTCTCTTGCGAAACACGCAGCCTCCGGTGAGCTTTTCCGTACCTCATTCCCTGCAGCACGCACCCAGCGTATGTCCGTGCACACGGGTCGCCCTGTGCCTGTGCGGGGCACGCACTCGTGTTGAATCGGGTTAGAGCGATGCGCCGGGCGCCGCCTGCTGAGTTCAGACTTCCCGGGAGGAATGCTCCGCGATGCTGGATTGGTGGGCTCCGCGGGAGTAGAGAAGAGCGGCTGATAGCCTTGTGGTCAATCGGCTAGCTGGCTTCTTCGCGCGCGGCCTTGGTGGGCATGTCGGAGATCTTCCATCTGGCAACTCCGTGTTGCCGAATGCGGAAGATCCGTCGGCCCCCCGCACACCGATCGATTGGGAGTTTGACGACAAGATCTTTTGCCGTATTCCTGCCTGCTACGCGGGTGAAGCGATGCGAATTGAACACGGATGTCATCGTCGCCCCACCGTGTCGGCGGCCGCTCATTAAGTCGCCCTTGCTTCTTGACCGCAATTGACGAGCACAGCCGCTTTATTCATTGTGCAATACCGGATGCGCAGCTTGCGCGGGCTTAAGTAGGATCTTTCATGTTTTCTCTTTGCCGTAACTCCCGAACAGCTTGCTGATAATCTTTGGGTTTTCGCTCCGCCATCACTGGGTTGCATCGCTCCGCACCGCGATCTGCACGCCACGACCACAGATTGTACCCACAGCCTCCAACGGCGTCGACGCGGTTAACTTTAGGCAAATGCACGAATCAACGTCACTGCAGCTGGAAAAGCAGAGCTCGCTAACGCCGATCAAGGCCGTTGCTGGATCAGCCTTACCCGGTTCTCCCGGATTAGGAGAGAACGATGGGCTGGATCCGGTGTCACCACGGACAGTTGACGAGTTCAGCGCGTTCTCGAGCATCACTCTACAGTACGATGGCGAGAGTTAACGTGCGGCGGTGGGACTGCGCTCCGGGTGCTCGGTGCGTGGTTCTTGGGTCCCTCGGCCTCTTGTATGTCTGGAATGGACGGACTTCCCCTATCCGGGTACACGCCTCCGCCGCTGTCATGACCGCAAAGGTCGCCAACTGGGTTTTTGGTTTGGTCACCGGCGGATGACCCGATTGGACTCTACGTGCCTGTGCACGCCAGAGCACGTCGGAGCAACGCCAATGTTATCGACCTAAAACCCTTTCCCCCCTCCGGCATCCCTCGGTGGTCTGGACGACGGGACCTTCATCATTCTTCTACCCCCATAGTACCCCACATCACTTGCTGTTTCTTCCGACTCCGGGCGGCTCGGGACTTAACTCATGACCCAAAATTACGCACACGCACTCACCAGGAACGTTCTCCTCGCTACCTCGCTGCCATACCGTCAACTTATTGTATCAATTGGTCCCTGCTGCCTTTGCTCCGTGTTATCGGCTATCGCTTATTGTGTATGTCTTTGCTGCGCATTTGCCTCGCCCCTTGA
This sequence comes from Ganoderma meredithae, assembly GCA_022814645.1. Taxonomy (NCBI): domain Eukaryota; kingdom Fungi; phylum Basidiomycota; class Agaricomycetes; order Polyporales; family Polyporaceae; genus Ganoderma; species Ganoderma meredithae. Next base: position 68,632 of record JAKLMY010000007.1, on the reverse strand, counting down.
CGCACCTTTAAGCATCCATTACTTATGATTTTTTCGTACGATTGGGTAGACTGCCAGTTGCGTGCGCTCGCTCACACACTCAGTACTGCGCTCGAAGTAGTACTTCTCGTGTCGACCGCACACGGCTAGCTTCGACGGTTCATCTCGAATTCGGTCTCATTTGTTGCGTTCTCCCGGCCCGGCATACCACATTCAACATCAAATCCTCCTTCAGTTTTCTTCATTGCGTCGTCCTCTCGTTTGCTCGCTCGCTCTCTTCTCTGTCCTCTCATTACCCACTGTATCATCAGTCACACACATCCAACCATAACCATGCGCACGACCACGCTTCATATATCGTTTCCATTCATCATCTCGTCCGTAGGTATACCGTAACGTAATTCCGTGAATCCACGGTATGTTCCGTATTCCCTACTATCGCCCGCTGATTCTGGTCGTTCGGCTTGTACATCGTCTTCACCATAGTGCCTCCGAGTCTTTTCTCCCACCATCCATCCAATCCACATGCCTTGGGGTTTTTTGCAGGTGTGCTTGTTCCACTCCGCGCTTCTCTCACACTCCTTCCCGCCTCCCCGCCCCGTTATAGACAACCGCCACTTAGGTTACGAGCTCGGGTCCGGTAATTTTCCCATCCCCCCTGCCTGCTTCCTGGATAAATACTTCTCCGGATGGTGTGTATAGATCGATAGTGGTGTGAAGGGGTAATAGGTAGCATGGGCGAAAATGAATATCAAGAAGGAAATTCGGCTCGATTCTCCGTCGACATCCTCGTGCGTGCCTCCCTCTCCCGCTCCCAGCCCAAATCCGAGTCCAGCGACGCGAAGCGTTGACGTCGCCGCGGCTACCACCATGCCAGCATAGACCATGTTCCCGCTTCCATCATCTCAACTCCGCTCTGTGTCCGCGCGCCTGCCCAGACCTCGTTAGCTCGCTGCAGCGGGTGCGATTCAAGCATCAGACAATGGACCGCATCCGGTGCAGCGGCGTCTCGCTGCACGCAAGGTTTGAAGGAACCTTGCTTCAGGCTGGCGTGTAGCTAGTCTAGCTAGCGTCGAGCGAGTGGCGAGGCTCTCGTCGTCGACCTTGTTCTTGTGCTCCCGGCTGCGCCGCCTGCAGGTGCAGCACTGGTCGCGTGGGGGAGGTGCACTGCAGCTGGCCAATGACGCTTGGAACAATCCGAGGAGGTCCCTTGCTACTAGTGGCCCCCTCTCGCGCCGCACTGTGACGGTGCTGTGCGCGAGCGATTGGGAGAGATCTGGTGCAGGGCAGGGGAGGCCATGTGTGTGATCTGAATCAGCGAGCGTTCGCGGTAGGGTTGGGCGTGTGCGGCGATTAATATTGAATGTATGTAACATGGGCCGGAGATCTTCGCGTTCCATCTCGCATCGGACTAAATTCCTGAGGCTGCAGACTCAGCTCGGCCGCGGGCTCAGGCTGTCCTTGCTGCCCCCGCTCGGGGCCTGTAGTGCCAACGGGGGCGCAGGGCGGAAAATGGTGTGGACGAGCGTTTCAAGGGATAAGGCCCGAACTCTATCTCCATCTCTGAATCGCATTTGTTTTCGTAATTGTGATTGCGTTCGTGGACCATTTAAATTTGACGCCGGACCGGGGATGGGCTGCTGTTAGAGTGACAATTGTGCCCGCAGCGTGCATGGACGGGCGTGCATCTGTTGCATCATGCCGGCGGGACGGGGTAAGAGGGGGCTGAGGCAGGTAGGAGGGGCTTCGGGAGGGCGGAAAGAAGGGCTTGGGTCGGGATCAGTATCACGATCACTGGCTTGGGACAGGGCAGAGGATGGGAGGGAGGCGGGGTGGTGTCAGGATGTGTGGATGGAGGGGTTGGCCGAGGACGTGGAAAGATACGAGGGCTGAAGGGGTGTCCGAGGCGGTGCAGGCTCGGGGGAGGGTGGGAGCGAGCGACGGGCAAATCGCAGCGCGGGGCAGGCCGCAGGAGAGGAGCAGCGCCCAGCTGCAGCCTGTGTCCCAGAGCAGTGCGGCGCGGGGATGGGGACGTCCTCCAGCTGCCAGTGTCCCCATATGGCAAAGAAGAGACACACGCGGCCGCGAGGAAGGACGAGTGCGGTTGAGCCCGACGCCTTTGTGGCGCAGAAGCGAGTACGACATCGCATCGCAGCCGTTATTTTCTCTCTTTCCTGCGCACGACGCGCTTCGAGTCTGAGGCTAACTGACTGGAGCCCATGGCGTCCCAGTCGCGTGCGCGCGCTGCGTCGCCAATCGTGCGCGAGACGGGCTGCGCGCGTGGGCCCGCCGCGTCGCGCGAGATTGCACAGAGAGAGATCGCCCGGCGGTGGGGGCCGGGCGGGGCCGGAGGGGTTTGGCAGGGCTTGGCTCGCGGGCGTCGGTGGGGCTTGCGTGAGGCAAGGCTTGGGGAGGCCGGGGCAAATGGGACGCGGGAGGCGGGGGTGGGCGGTCGGTCAAAGCTGTGCTGCTCGACACAGGTGATCGGGGAGAGCGGGTGCCAGATTCGGACTGGGCTGGAGGCGATCGTGGGAGCCCGTGAAGCTTGGGGGACCACCCTCGAATGGGATCGGCCAATGGGCACGGGCCCAGGGAGCGGCAGCCGAGATGCCGACTGGGGGGCCTCGAGCAGCCAGACGGTCGCTGGCAGAGCACAAGAGGTCCAGGGGCCAGGACTGCAGATGCCATGGCGAATGAGCGTTTGTCAGCTGGAATGGAGTCCCGTACGGCATGCGGAGAGGAAGTTGCCGGCCACGACGTCCGGATTTAGACGGCGATGTTCGATCAGAGCCTCTGACTGGATCCATCGCCGGCCTGTTTCTAGAAGGACGGTGACTGGCAGCGAACTCTATTCGACCCATGTGTGACTGGGAGGAGGCCCCCCGGCCACCGCGCCCGTAGATGATGACCGGTCGCCGGTCGGTCGAGGATTCTAAGTCCACCGCTCGCCCTTCCTTTTCTGCGCGGCCATCCAATCCTTTGCTCTCGCTGCATCTGCCCTAAAAGTCTTGCGTTTCTCTGCCCTCGTTCTCCCATCCCCTCCTTCGGTCAGAGAAGTCCTCCTCCTTCTCGACACGCCTCGTGTCCTTAATATTTCCTTCCCTCTCCTCCGCACTCCGCCTTCGACATCCCCGCCCGCCATGTCTGCAGACCTCTATCCTCAGTCCGCATACCCCTCGCGCTCCTCCTATCCCCCTCGCTCAGACCAGCAGTACTCGCTCGCAAACCCCTCCGCCATCGTCTACCCGCCCCAGCTCCTCCCCTCTCAGCAGCCCATCCCCGAGGGCCAGTCCGCCGACGCGTCCTCCCATCCCTCGCCTCGCGATTCCCAGTCCCCCAAGGAGGAGGACCCTTCCCTACCAAAATCCGATGCCGCGCCCCAGCAACAGCCCGCCAAACCGCAAGCCACTTTCCTCACAAAGCTCTACGCGTACGTCAATCCGGCGCGTCCTCTTCGCCCTTTTTTTTTCAAATCTAACGGCGCGTTCAGTCTCCTTGAACGTCCAGAGAACCACCACATGATCCGATGGGATCCCGCCGGAGAGCACATCATCGTAGAGCGTCCAGAGCAGCTCGCGCTCCATGTCCTTCCCAGCGTTTACCGCCAGTCGCGCTTTGCTTCCTTCTCTCGGCAACTAAACGTAAGCACCTCCTTCCTTCTCCTCTACGCAGCACTCTCCTCCCCATCGTGGTTCCCCGCGACCCTGACACCTTTGCTCGCGTGCCTTAGATCTATGGCTTCATGCGCAAAGTCAACCTTCGCAACGTGGACCCGGCGATAGATGACCCCGACGCCAGCACTTGGTGTAAGCATCATGGCCACGATATCACCGCTCTCAACTTGCAGCTAATTACTCTTCCCTAGCGCACCCGACCCTCAACCGTCACTCGCCGCCTGAAGTCGTTGCCAACTTCAAACGTCGCGTCCCTCCGCGCCTCCCCAAGCCGCGCAAGAACAACCCCGAGGTTCCCCAGATACCACCACCGCGCTCTGCGATTGGTACGGGTCCCGTCCCCTTCTCTATGGCTGCAGGTGATTTATCACCTTACAAAGGTGGTCGCGCGCGAGGGTTTTCTGCGCCCGGATCCTTCACGCCACTCAGCCAGCCTGGTGCTACTGGGTGGGGGGGTGCTAGTTACCCTCGTTCTACCCTGCCGCCATTGAGCGTTCCTTCCGATTCCCTCCCGTCGCACGGGAGCATATACGCCCACTCCTCGCATACCCTACACACGCCCACTGATGATACCCAGTCTTCTGCCTTCGGCTCCATGAATTATTCTTCCTCCGGACGTGACGCCATGATGTTGCCGTCTCCGTCTTCCCAGTATCAGTACCCTGATCAGCAGGGCAACTGGTCCTTCTCTTCCAGCGCGTCGGACGCGCACTCGACCGGTTCCTTGTCCAGTCTCCTCAACCCCACGGCGAGCAGCACAAGTATCGCTAGCGGTTACTCGGGCTCCTCGCATCCCCAACCTGCGACCATCAACACATACACGTCTTCCCCGTACGCCCCGCTCAGCCGGGGACATCACAGTGCGGGTCCCGTGTCTCCTGACAGCCGCCCGACCTCTGGTTACTCGGCGTCGTCGATGTCGACTTTGCCTACACCGTATGAAGATCAGAGTGCACACTTCTCTCACGACTACTCGCGACCCGGGTCCGGGCACCACCGTCCTCTAAGCCCCTCCTCTTCGCGGCCACCGTCCTCGAAGTCGTACGCAAACGGCAGCTCGCTGAGCATTCGCCGTGAGCGGAGGCACAGTCAGGCGATGTCTCCGTACCCGTCGCCGTACTCAGAGCACCCTTCGCAACGCCCCTCGACGTCTCCTCACCCTGCGGAAGACCACGCTGGTAGCGGTGCAATCCCACGTGTGCGAAGCATGATCCAGCTTCCCTCCGTTGACAACTATGGCTTTAACCCCGCCCACGGCGATTTCGCGTACGCGGTCGATGAGCAGCAGCAGCAGCAGAACCACACCAACGGCTTGTATGGCTCCCGGACCGTGCGGCCCTCGACGAGCGCGTCTTCGTTGAGCACGACTAGTTCCGCGGCGAACACCCCCGGAGCGGATGGCTACGCCAATGGTGCAGGAGATGCGGATATCACCCGATGTGAGTGAGTCTGCTTCACTGGGTGGCGGCCTTGGCAGGATGCACTATTCTCCTCAGTCCGCTGGGGTGCATCTGCGCGACGCGATGTCCTGGAGCGAATTTGACTGACATCAATTCGCACTTGTGATCAGATTCACCCGACTACGGGTTCGTCCCGATGAACGAGCACCTTCCGCAATACGCTAAGAACGAATTGTAGGACTCATGCTCTCGACATGGACGACATGTGCCCTCGTTCCGCAGACGCTGCTTCGGTGCCACGGACTCCCGCGCCCTTCCACCCTTGTCCCTGCCTCGCCTCATAGACGTCTCAGCTCTCAGCTCGGATTCGTTAACTCTGCGTTCGTTCTTGCTTGCATCGGTATTCCGCAGCACTCGGCGTCACGTTTCTCCCGTCATCGCTTTTCCTTTCGCCAATGGACTTTGTGGGCCGCTTGTTCGAGGGGATAGGAAGGAGATCCCCAAAAAGGAAATGGGCGGTTCCGTGGAGCGCGCAGCGATCGCCCGTCGAGGGTGCGATGTGCGATGGTCGTTGCGACCTCTTCCGTCGGCCGTTCTCGCTCGGCGAGCCCACCGCAACCTCCTCCCGGCGAGTGTGTGCATGATCAGATGTCGTCGCGCGGGGCACGCGCGACGGGTGGTTGTGCAGATGCGCTGCTGTGCGGGGCTGTCCACGGCGATGGCGGCTGGGTGATGTCTCTCATCGCGCGGGCTTCTGATCTGGACGTTGGACCCTTCTGTTTACTCTCATGACTGTTGCCCTTTCCCCTTCCCTCTCCCACTCCCTTGGCCGGGTGTGGACGGAGCCTCTTCAATCTCAGTTGCATACTTGTATCTTTCCCCCTGGACTTTTTCATTTCCTCGTCCCTGCCATCTGTCCATCCATCCTCCCAATTCGCATCCGCATCTGTTGGCGGCCATCGTGCATGATGCATGTCGTCGACGGCCGCATCCGCTCCCATTCCTTGGGCCTGCTTTAGTCGCCAGGTTCCGTTTGCGTGTGGTATCATATGACGGATGTGGCATTCGCGTTTACGGTTGTCGTCTCTGCATCATGTCCTCACCCCGTGTCTCATAGGCCCGGTCTGCTGTGTCGCGCTCTTCGTTGCTATTTTGTGCCTGTGTACTCTTTCGTTCTCGTCGCCGACAGCTGTATTTCTCTCGCGCCCTGCTCGTTTACTGGATCACTGTAACATTTTATTCTCCGGCCTTCCTCCGTATTACGTGTCGTCTCGCCTGCAATTCCCCCGTATATACATGCACCCATACAGTTTCCGGATTCCGCACAATTGATATACCCTCCCTGCTCGCGCACAGTAAAGCAAGAATGATGTGTGATGGTATGGATGAGCCGGTGGCGATAGTGCGTGGGGGTCGAGCGTATGGGTGGACCGTGCCACCGGTGTTGGGAGGGGCGTTGCGGAGTGCGACAATTGTCCCGGCCCAATACGCCAATGCATCGTCGTGGGTGGCGCCGGGCACTGGGGTGCAGTCGTTTAACAAGCTGACTGAGTAACGGATTTGGATGTCCCGGGACCCCAGATCGCACGCGCAAGATACGAGATATATGTCAGTCGTTGCGCGGGCCAATCGTCGTCCGCTCACGCTCGCGGAGGCAAACTCGACGTGCATCATGCGCATGTGACATGGACGCAGATCGTCACTGGGCGGGCGGGTGACGTCAAGCCAGGAGGGTGTGACTGGGTGAGGTGTGAGGGTGTGACGGCGATCGGTGGTCACGGGGAGTGACGGATGAGGTGACGGGGGCCTGGCCCGTCAGTCTCAGTCGGGTCTCGGGAGCGCCCGACGGCAATTGTGGACTCCGCGAGCGTGAGTTGCCCACCGACGTCCGCGACACTCTCCAAGCCGGCCTGCTTTTAAACCTCGTCCTAGACACCACTCCTTGCTATACATTGCGCTGCAGCGACGGCCTGTTACGGCTGACAAACGAACGACTTTCTCGACCACGACGAGACACGTAGGACACGATGGACGACTCGCCCGTGCGGCGGCTCGTCAACCAATGTAAATCAAACGGTCCGTCCATTTCCCTCCTTCCTTCCTGCGCACCCTGTCTGCGCTGTGTCCCGCAGGACCCCATCTGACGTCCTTGCTGTCTCTGCTTCTCCGGCCTCGCGTCTGAACACGCGTTTGGTACCCGAATCCCGGTCGATACATCCTGTGTCTGAATCCTCGGATGCGTGGCCGAATCCGGGCTTCCGTCGACACGAGTAGACATCGACGCAAGGGTCGACGCGGTCACGAAGCTCCAGGCTGAGTTTGAGGCGGGTACCGAGGTCCGTATCATACCCCACCCGACCACCCGCCCCCTTCGCCCCTGCCCCGCCCCCGCACGCTACGCGTTTCGTTGAATTTAATCTGACCGTATCCCGACCCATCCGTGCTGCCCCACGCGCGCATGCACACACACTGTAGATCCCGGAGCCGGATGCACTCATCCAGGCCCTCAAGGCGTGCCTGCGCACCGCGAACCAACACCTCACGACCGCCACGCTCTCCGCGCTCCCGCCGGCCATCCCGCTGCTCGTGACCCGGCAACCGGCGCAGATCCCGCTACCGTCATCGTCGACGTCCCCTGCCGCGTCCACATCGTCTGCAGGCTCCTCCCCTGTTGACTCATACGCGCTTCGGCAGGTTCTATCGCAACTTATGCCCGCAGGTGGCGGTGTCGTCGACCGGCTGGGCGACGCACGCGAGCGCGCACGGGAGAGGGCTCGGGAGGCTCTCGTCGTCCTAGGCGGCTTCGCGTTTCGGGCGGGCGGGGGTTCGGGTTCTCAGATCATGAGTCGGTCGAGGGACGGGAAGGGCCCTGAGACGCCATTGCAGCTTTTTGAGCGGTTCCTCCGCGAAGGCGGACTCACGAGTAAGGTCTGGCGCGTCCGCGAACAGGTGCGCCCCCCTTCTGATTTTCTCTGAGAAGTGTGTGGCGGAGAAGAGATGGTGGCTCAAGGTGCGTCTTCGTACGCGGTTCACAGGCCGTCTTGACGTTGGTGCACATCCGACGGACGCACCACCTCTTCCCACTGCGACCGTACCTCCCTCACTTGGTCAACGCGCTTGAGGACACCGAGAGCACGGTGCGCGAGTGCGCACGGCAGTCTGTCGTCGAGCTGTTTACCAGCCCAGGGGTCACTGACGCTGCACGGGCGGATCTCAAGAAGGAGATGACGAAGAAGAACGTCCGGAAGACGATCGCGGACGACGTCCTTGCCAAGGTGCTCTCCGGCCGTGCTACGCCGACGGCAACACCCGGCACAGCGAGCGAGGCCGGGTCGGAAAACGGAGACCTCGCTGGCTCGGCCAGGGAGTATGTTCCGCCGAGCATTGCGCTCATGAGCAAAAGGCCGGGGCCCTGGGTCGCTGGTGGTGCTGCTAGCGGCACAGTGCCCCGTGCAGTCAGTCAAGGAAACGTTCGCAGCGATATACTCAGGCCAGCAAGCCGTGCCGCTGTGACAACACCGAGTGGGGAGGGCCCTTCCGCCGCCGGTACAGGGTCCGACGTGAAGGCTGTCTACGTGAGCTACGATTTTCTTATTTCCGTTCAGGAGGTGACTGGAGGGCTGGCCGCGTCCTTGATTCTATACGATAGATTGCTTCGAGCCGCGATCTCGAGAACGAGTTCGCTTCTATGCTACGGCCCTTTGAGGTAAGTCGGTATCAGCGAGGAAGCCCTCGATTACGGTTCTCTTCGCGAACGGGCCCGCTGACTTCGTTCTGTGCCGCTTCTGCAGGGGAAGGAAACGGAACACAACTGGGCCGATCGCGAACAGGCAATACAGAGGGTCCGCGGCATGCTGAAGGGAGAGGTCCACGAGCGGTACACCGAGACGTTCCTGCATGGTTTGAAGAATGGATTTCTGGATGCGTCGCTGAAAACGGTGAGCACCATCCTGCCACAGCCGACGATGTCATTGCCGCTAACATATAATGAAATCATCGCACTACCAGCTCGCGAGCCTTCGTACTACCGTCGCCACGAACACATGCGCGTTCTACAGCGAGCTCTCTATCGCCCTTGGCACCGCACTGGACCCATTCTGTGACCAGCTCTATACCAATCTTCTCAGGATGGCGAACCTTACGAAGAAGATTACGGCACAGATTTCGCAGACCACCGTCACCACTCTGATCCAGCACACCTCGGCCCAGCCAAAACTCGTTATCCCCCTTCTCTGGAACACCCTTCAGGACAAAGCCATCAATACCCGCTTGTATGCTATAAGCCACGTGAAGTTTTACCTGGAAGTCCATGGAGCGCGCTCGTCCCATGCTATAGAGAGCTATGGCGGGATTGATCTTTTAGAGAAGATTGTCAAGAAGGCGCTTGGCGACCCCAACGCTGCGGTACGAGAGAGCGCGCGGCAGATGTTTTGGGTGTTCCAAGCTACCTGGCCAGAGCGCGGCTCCACGATCCTGCAAGCCCTTGATTCAGTGTCGCGCAAGCAATTGGAGAAGGCGTGTCCCAACCCTGATGCGCTGGCGGTCTTGCCTACTTCCACGACACCGCCCAAGGCCAAGAAGAGCAGCGTCGCGGCCGCAATTGCTGCCAGCCGAGCCAAAGCGAAGGCCATCGCAACCGCGCCGCCGACCCTGAGGCACCAGGCTACTTCCACATCCCACACGATCCGCGCGACCTCGCCGCCCACAAAACGGCCGATTTCCCCTGCGCTATCGACGAGCAGTTCAACGGGCGCTATCCGCGCTACGTCCCCTGTTTCGCGCTCATCTCCACCGAGATCAAGGATCCTTTCCGCCGGAGGGACTCTCTCTCGGTCGACAAGTGCCAATGCGGTGTCGAGCACGACTATTACGGCCGCGCGGACCTCTCCAAGACAAGCTCACGGCGGCTCGCCACCCTCGCCTACACCCGACCAAACATTCCGCCGGCGCCTCTCGTCGCCTCTCACGACTTTGAATCCATCGCCTCCCACCTCCAACTCGACCTTCCGGAAGGCAGTGGAGACGGCGTTACCGGCGTCTCCGCCCCACTCTGTCACTACCTTTGCTGTTTCTCCGACACCGCGGCCGCCCAAAGAGGCGGTGGCGGCAGTGCCCGTTTTCCACCGCGATTCTCTGTCCATCGCAGGCTTGCACCAGCTCGCCGGGTCAGATGAGGACTCCCTGCTTTTGGCGACGAACATCCCCGTGCCTGAGGACAGCGACTCGGATATGGATGTGGACGACTCCGTAAACCTCATCTCATTTTCCACTCCATACCAGGTATACAGGGCCGCGCCACGATCAACGTCGCAGGCAAACTCGTTCTCCCCCGGGTCTTCGGGGTCTAAGCGACCGCTGGTCTCCAATGCATTGTCGACGGGAACGAGCTCTCCTCCGGCAGGCGTCGCACAGCCCCTCGTTGAGGATGCCATGCGTGCGAGGGCTGAGCAGGCAGAAAGCGCCGCGGAGCGTCTACTGGAGCTCGTCGAGCCCGAAGAGGAGGATGCGCGTCCATCCCCGCTGCCTGCTGCGCTGTTGCTGCGCAATGGAGAGGGCCAGGGTGGCAAACCTAAACCTAGAACGAGCGGTGGGACGGCCGCTCCCACGGTGCCAAAGACGCCAGTCAACACCAAGCGGAGTGCGGCGATTATGCAGCAGGCGGCACTCTTCCAGGACAGCCCGGCCTTCAACGGGAAGACGGCTTCGCTGTTCTCGATGGTCGACGGCCGGGACAGCGCCGGGCAGTGGTGGTCGAAGAGGATGGCGAGTAAGTCTAACTCTCCTTGCCGCATTGCGGTGCCCAGTCTGTGCTCTGATTGTGTTTGCTGATGCATCTTGCATCCGTCATTCATGACTGGTATTGCACGCCAGTGCTCAAGATGCCAACAGCGCATGAGGACAGTGACAGCGGGACCCCAGGTAGGGAGGAGACCCTCCGGTCGTTTATTGCGGCGCTGGAGGAGGACTCCACGGAGGTCCTCGTGCTCAAGAAGCTCGCACGGTTGTACACGCAGAACCCTGTCAACGAGCCGCTCTCACCTGTTAGCCCGGCGTTCGCTGCTCCGTTCACTTTGTCCCCAGTCGACGGGTTTCCGCAGCAGCAGCCCCAAACTAAGTCGGAGTACTGGACAGAGGACAAGCTGTTCGATCACTTGTTCAACGCGCTCGTCCGGTTCTTAGAGCGTCGGAAGGTGCGTGTGTGCGGGTGCGGAACTTGAGCGAATGCTGATAGCGCACCGTTCTCATGGATTCAATTAGAATGCCGAGGAACTTGAGTACGGCCTGATCGTCCTGTGGGAAATGCTTGAGAACCAGGCGCCGCTCCTCGAGGGGCGTGAGGCAGACATTTTCGGCGTGCTTCTGCAAATCAGATACTGCGCGCAGCTCACTGTACGTGCCCCCTGTCGGTTTGGGTTCAGTCCCGCTCCTGCGGCGCACGGCCTCTTACGTCTTTACAGGTGATGCAGGCGACCAACTTGTTCCGAGACACGCTCACGAGCCGCATTGAACCCGTGTATGGCCTGACGACCCTGCATGCGACGCTGCGTACGTTCCGGGACGCCCCTCTTCCCCCTTCGGCGACCACGGAGATTAGAGACAGCACTTACGCATTTGGTCTGATCGCGCTGGGCAAATTTTTCCTGCGTCTCCCGCCGGAGGTCCTGGAAGAAGAACTGCCTCGATTACGGTCCACCCTCATCTCGGTAAGTTACGTTCTAACGTTCGAGCATGAGCACCAACTGATCGTCGTCAATCGTCGTCGCCGGCATCCTGTTCTGCCTTCCTCCCCCCGTTCTTCTCGCGCAGGCATTGACGGAGAGCTCAGGTACGAGTGCGCTGGCTGTGCGCGAGGCCGCCACTGCGGCGACTATCGCTGCCCAGATGGTCCTTCGCGACGAGACACACCTCTTCACGCTTCTCGACGGCCTCCCGGACGAGAAGAAGAACCTTCTCACATACATGTTCGACAAGCATGGGGCACGGGGTCCCCCCGCCAACGGAGCCGGCCCGTCCCCAATGGATAAGCTGGAACGCGAGATGCGGCGGATTGACGGCCGCCTCAGCAGCCCGCGACGCGTCTAGGTGGAGAGATGCGCGCCAGTACGCCGCTGCTGCCGCCGCCGACTGCACGATCTTCATACAGTTATTAGTAGATTACTTGTCGATCTTGGTATTGTTAGTCGCCAAGGGGGCGGCCCCTTTCCGCGATACCCGCGCACTATTGTATACATACAATCTTTCGGTTCATGTCCCCATACGATGTCGTCATCCCTCGCGATGTTTATATGGTATCTTCATGTATTTCTCTCATGCGATATGAAACGGTTCTAGTGCTGGTGGGTGTCCAAATGAAACTGTGCCTGCCCATCGATCGTTCTGGAGCATAATCGTCCATGGAAATGAGTCCGAGTCACATCGCTAAGTAGACTAATACGCCGTCGCAACTATACAATCAGCGTTCATGTCCGGTCTCATGTCTCATTCATGAAGCACTAGCAGGTCGCCCCTTGTTACGCTTAAGTGGTCCGCCGCACGAAGCACACCGACGCTCCTCCGCTAACTGCGTCTCTGTATTCACACAATGGCATCGACGAGATGCCGCTTCGACCGCGCCCGCTTCTCCAGCCTATCCGCAATTGCCCTGAGCTGCTCAGCCTGCGCCTCCTCCTCGTCCGCCTGATCCGTGAGGAGCGCGACGAAGCCTCGCCGCATGGCGGCGAACGTCGAAGACGGCCGCAAGCGCGAGCCCTCTGAGGCACACGCGCCAGAAGCCCCCGCCGATCCGCTCGAAGAGCTCGATGAGCCGCCTCCCGCGCCGTGGCCGCTGAAACGGGGCTGCCAGAAGCGGACGCCATCAGACGTGTGCTGGATGTCGACGGCCTCGGTTACGTTGCAGGTGTGAGTGTGGGCACCGCAGCCGTCGTCGGACCCCATGGCCAGCCCAGGCCCAAGAGAACACAGAAGCGGCGCTGGGGCTGTGGCGGCCAGTCTGAGGGAGCCTCGTCCGTGCCCATGCGCGAGCTCCGCGACGTCGTCCTCGTCCGCGTCAGACACCGAGACCGAGATCGTCCCCGCGAGCTGGGGCTGGGGATAAGAATAATGCACCATGGACCCCGGGAAAGGCGAGCCGCGTGCCATGCTCGGCGGTGCCAGTTGCAGCTCCGCGTTCGAGCGGGGGAGACGGCCGCGGCCGGGCTTGGGAGACGGCGAGGGCGGCTCGACGCCATTGGGAATGGCAATGTCGTTGTCGCTCTCCTCGCTGTCGTCGTCGGAACGAGCCGAGCGGCTGCGCTCCCCGTCGGGGTCGTCACCCAAACCTTCTCGCTGCAGCTCCTGCATCACGCGCTCGAACTGCTCGAGCATGCCGGCGGGGAGGCCGCTGTCCACGACGCGGCGCGGATCATCGGGGCGCACGTAGTACGCGGACGACGGCGAGGGTCCACCCTCGCATTGTGCGGGCCGGGTGGGCGCGGCTAACGCCTGAAGGGGAGAGCACGGGGCGGGGGCGGGGGTAGTTGGGCAGGGGACCTCCGAGACGCGGACAGGGAGAGGTGGCAGTGGACGGCCGTGAGAGCGGGATGGCGAAGATCTGCGCGAGGCCACGAAGGGATCGGAGGTGGAATGGGAATGGGGGGCGTGCGTATGGATGGCGTGGATGTGCGTGGCCGGCGGGGGAGAACCGGGATCGGAAGTCGGGAGCGGTAGGGCGAAGGAGTCGGAGGAGGCGAGGCCGGGGGCAGCGGAGGAGGCGGGCAGGAGACTGAGTCGAAGAGGAAGAGGCGTTGCGTTCGCGTTCGCACTCGGAAGAGAAGCCGGGGCAGGAGCATGAGAAGGCTGCGTCTCATCACGACCACGCCGCTTCGCGAGGAACGAGGTTTCAAGAACGCAGGTGCTGGATTCGACGGCCCATTCAAGCCTCGTGCAGGGTTCGTCGGAAGCGTTCGATGAGTAGATGCGTATGGGAGGTGTTCGGAGCAGGGCCTTCAAGATGCTAGGACTGGCCCTTGGAAAGAATCTCTTGCGTACAGGTGTTGACAGAAGCTCTTGCTTGCCGAAGTATTCCAATGAATGTCCTCCAGGATCCGTTGCAGGAATTCCGATGATTCCGCGACCAGTCGTGTCTAGAGACGACGACAGGAACGTCGAGGGACAGTCGCGGAAAGAGGTGTGAGCTTGTGAGCCTTTGATCTGGAGGTTGTCCACCATGGCCCACAACGGTCCCTATCCGCTGTCGTGCTTTGTGCAGGAGAAGAGGCTTGGGACCTGAGAACTATCGTAGTGGCCGCGATATCTGTACTGCCACCCGTCAGCAAGTTCAAGTTGCTCACTTGAAATTCGAGGCCACTGGGATGAGAATGTTAGCCACGAAGCAAGGGACAGAGCTTGAGAGACCTGAGACGGGCCATTCATGTGTTTCCAATGTGAGAGGTTAGAAGAGCTTGCCTCCACGGTGAACATCGAGGCGGCCGCGGCTGGCAGCGTAGAGGCGCCCAGAGGCAGTAGAGCGCTTACCACAGGCGATGGTGGTTTGATATTTGATGGTCACCGATGCAGCGCCCGTCAGCCGTCCTCTGGCTCCACAGCGGTCTCCCATCTTCGAATTCGACATGATTCCCTTTGATAATAGCCATCCGAGCCTCGTCCTCGATTCGGACCTCTTGAAAATATCTTTATTGTTCGTACATCGCTCAGGCCTACACTCGAGTCGTCCGACCAACCAGAATCCATGGTCTCCAAAACACACCAGATTTATTCTGGTACCTGTGACGACATTACTTTGCGGAAGGAACGCGGTACCGCAGGATACGACGTAGCAAGCATCGAAGCAGACTGCCCGCAGCCACATGCTCGCGGGGGAAGAACTTTTCATGGCGGCGAGTATAGGCAGCAAGCTCGACCTCGCTAGAGAAGATCCGCACAGGCTTTGTTGGATCCTCAGCCTGGAGAAAATCCACGAGATTGACATGCGTGGAGGCCAGAAGCTTGTGAACAAGGCCAGTAGGTAAACGGCTCTAGCAGCAACAGCAACAAGGTCTCTCACCTGCTTGCAGTCTCCGACCTTCTTCGGAGTCTCAACTCCCAATGCATTGCATAAGTGCTTCCACGCCGCGAGGTCGTTTGCATCGCGACCATACATTTGGTTGAACTCCTCCACCATCGCAGTCCTCAGCGCATTTCGTGCTCGCTTCTTCGGTTCCTCCACCTCCTTCTGTCGCTTTTCCCAAGCCTCGTCCGACATGTTCTTCGGTCTCTCCCATTTCATGTGCTTGCACAATCGTTTGAACTCGTGCAAAAACGGCGCGTTGACATGATAATCGAACGTGGGGTATTTCCCAAAAAACTCTTGAATATGGCGCGGGGCAGCCACCTGACGCGACTGTGTCTGGCTAGTCAGTGGATTGTGTCCACAGTCCAAAGCGTTTAGACAGCGAGAGACCGTGACGTTACGTACCGTTTTGACCCGGGCTGCACTGACTGTTGCTTTCTGCGGGAGCTTGCTCGTGGTACGAGCCATGGAAGAATAGCAAGTAGTAACCAGAGTTGAATAGCAACTGAGGGAAGGCGCGGAGATGGCCCACAACTCGATGCACGGTTCTTTAACTAACAGGGTTTGGCACGCTCTACGCGCTGTGTGCTGCGGTAGGTGCCTTGCGTCTTTAAGGTTCAGACTGCATATCCACCCCACCTCGTGCTGCCCTTCCCACGTAGAACCCTCCTCACCGGCCCCACTCGGACAATGGCTTTGTGGAGGATCGTAGCCGAGCCTCAACTCCTCCGCAAACGGATTGCATTCCCCTTGAATCGCATCAGCAAGGTGACAGTTCGCCCACTGGGATCTCACCCGAGAATGCGCAAATATTGTCCTGCAACAGCTTGCATCAACTACAACATCCCCAGGTTGAGATTGACCATACATGAAGACATATGCATCGTCAGAATGGTGAACGTCTCCCCGTTCTACCACTGCAGTACAGCAATCCAAGTTTCAGCCCCATGTTACATTTCCAGGAGTCTGTGAATCAATGGAAGATGTGACGTAGCAAGTATCGCAGAAGGCTACCAGCATGAATGTTGCTCCTCGGAAAGATCTTGCCTGTGTTTTTCGAATAGTCCGCCAGTTCCCACTCCGTCGCGAAGAGCTTCGGCTTGCCCAGCAGCGGCGCGTCCACGAGGTCGCAAATGTTGACGCAAGTGCCCATGACCGCCTGTAGGGATCCGGTTAGCCGAAGCCACACTCGCTGGGGACGCGCGCACCGTACGGCACTTCCTCATCTTTGACGGGATGGGGTCGACCTCCAGCACTCTGCACAAATTCTGCCAGGCGACGAGGTCGTCGACGTCCGTGCCGTAGACGTTGTTGAACTGCTTGACCATGGCGTTCCGCATGCGGTTGCGGGCCAGGTCTCTCGCGTCGCACTCGGCGGGGTACTTCGGCCACGCGAAGAACGCGTTCAGCTTTTTGAACTCGTCCACGAACGAGGCCGCGGGATCGTAAGGATACGTGGGGTACATGGCGAAGAACGCGGCGATGTGGTTCGTGGAGTCGCGCTCCGCGTCGCGGCGAGCTTTGTGGGTTTTTCTCCTAGCCTGATGGCACGCAGTGAGCTAGTGAGCTTCACGACAGCGAGGGCGGGGAGCGCACCTTTGCCTTCGATTGCTTGGGGGGGTTGCCTACGTGCTCGAAGCGGCACCGATCTCCAAACCGACAGCCCCCACTCTCCGCAAATTGGAAGCAGACTTTGCTCTCCTCCATACGGCTGGATTGGTCTGAGGGGCAGTGCGGGAGTAGGTCGAGAGACAGGTTACGTCCCACTCGCAAATTATACACGCCACTACGCGGTTGTTTGATTTTTGGGCCAGGGGAGCGCGGGGCTGGGCAGGTGGTTACGTACCCGGACAGCTCTGGGTTCCGGCGAATACCTGTGCTGCGGTAGTGCGCTTACCCCTGCTAGCGCCGGAGTGGCACCGAACGAACTTCTTGCACTTCACCACGCCCACGCTCCTCAGCGTCCCCACGTTCGCTCGACATCAAGAAAAGGGTCGTAGAATCCCGTTACAATGTACACATCCGTCCAGTGTGGGTGTGTCCTGCATCGAAAATCAGCTCGCGGTGAGTGCATCTATAAAAGTAGACGCACGATGCACCCGCGGCAGGTACGCGCCATTAAATTCGGGCACGGCTGCCAAATCTAACTTAATTTCAACGGTCATCCTTCCTCTCCTTCGGTTCCGGTCTTGGATGGTAAATGCGGCGTAGCAACGCGAACAAGAGGCTCCCCGGCGCCACCAGACGTCTGGGGAAAACCTTGTCTGTCTCGATAGAGTACTTGCTCAGCGCGACCTCTGTGGGGAAGATCTGCGGGGGTCCGCAAGTCGGGAACGCCAACAGATCAAAGATGTTCACATAAGTCGCTAAAACCCTCTGAACAGTGTGAATCCTGCGGTGGGTGAGTGGCCGTAGACCAAGGACTAGACCCTCACCTTTCGGCATGTTTCGAGATCAGGCGGGATTGGAGCGATGCAAAGAACGAGACAGAGGAGCTGCCACGATGCGAGGTTGTTGACGTCCGCACTATAGGTTGCGTTGAACTGTCTGATAATGGCTTGGTGGAAGGCATCGTAGGCCAGATGCCGTTCATCATCGTTCCAATTGAACCACTGGCACATGCGATGGAACTCCTCGACAAAGGGGCGGAAGGGGTTGTACGGGAACAGGGGGAATTGCGCGAAGAAAACATATATGTAGAACTACTATCGACTGTGAGTGCATTGTAAAGCATCGATGCAGAATACGACGCACCATGATTGTTTCGTGGCCACAGATGGGACCCAGGATGGTAGTGAAAAGAGCTAGAGACGACTTCTGAGACGATATACGGCACTTAAAGCGAGACGGCTGCCGCAGCACACCGATGGACAGGCGCTATACCTGAACTTTCCCCGAATACAGCCGGCAAGATGTCGGCAGTCTGTACCCGTCCATGTTCACGGACATATGCGATGCGATCCATAGTCTGCATTGACACAGAAAAGTCAGGGTACAAGGGCACTAATGAACGAGTGTAACTGCCCCGAGTAAATCCCCACAGATCCCAACCATCCTGGACGGGCGCATTAGAACGCTTCAGCCTGTGGAGGAAATGTACCGCTCACCCGCTGCCCCATGGACGCCAATCTCTATGGGCTCCCGTAGTGTGTAATTATGGTATCTGTATCACACACCTCCGTCAGTCCCAATCCCAAAGACGACTTCAGACACGCACGGGTCGCATCTATAAAATACAGCGACGATGCACGCGGCCCCAGGCAGCTCACGCCCACCTAGTAGAGCCCGAGCTTTTGTGTGGTGGCTCGTCCCAGTCATTCGAACTCAGCATCCTGTCCTGCTCGCCTAGCTGCAGCATCGCCGACGGTCGCCCCCCGCGCGTGTTCGCCGTGTGCGCGCTCTCCTCGGCCAACAGCCGCACCTGCGCCTCGACTTCGGCCTCCGGGCGGAAGTTGACGATCTCGCGCCAACGATCCTTCGAGATGACCCGCCGCGCGTCCTTGTTCCGCAGGTAGATATCCTTGCCGCCCCATACGCGCCGCCCCAGGCGCTCTTTGATGCGCTGCGAGTTGCGTGCGAGCACCGCGTCCGCGTGACGCTCCATGTCTTCCAGCCGGATGACTTCGCGCTCAAGAAGCGATAAATGCAGGTCCACGTCGAAGACCTTCCGCTGCTCGACAGGTTGTGAGGCGGACGCGGTCTGCTCGGGTAGAGTCGGTGAGGAGGGATCGAAGGTGCTGGAGGGCTCTCGTGAGGAGGACGAGGGGCTGAAGAACGACGCAAACTGCGAGGACGGGGCGACGGAGGGCAAGTCGTTGACGTTATCCTCCAGATCCCTGCCGACGGTTTCGCTGGGCCGATACACACCCTCCTCGATCCACCTGGTGCGGGCCTCTGTGAAGGCATCGAGGTCAGCTCGGTGCCGGCTAATGGCGCGCTTGATCCAGTCGTTGATCCACCGCAGCAGTTCCATGTTCTTGTCGCGGTTGGCGAGCGAGAAGACGGGAAGCAGAACACTACGGGAGATGAGAAGGCGAGGGGAGGGGATCTCATCTTGCGGTCGAGTGCGCGCCATCTCGAGCAGCTGGGCGTTATATTCTCGTTCTTGTGACGTGAAAACGAGGATGTAATGGCGTGCTAGGACCGCATGGCGAGCGTTGCATACTCCACGCAAAAGCGTGCAGTACGAGCTTGTATTTGGCTGAACCCGAGGTGGCCTGTAGGGGGCGACCTGGGGATTTGAGACTCCAAAGTCGTCGTCGTCGTCATCCTCGAGAGGGTTGGAGTTGGAAGCGGCGGTAGGAAGAGGGTTCGTCATCACTTCAAACGTCTGCACGAGCTTCGACACGTCGCCTGCCCGTGCAAGATAGTCGAGAGCCGTATTGAAGGCGGCAATGGTGAAAGGCAGTTGGGCGGGGAACTTTGCAGGCAAGTCGTCCTGACCCTCGGCCGCTACTGCCGCGTCGCGGAGCTTGCCCCAGTACGCCAAAGGGGACCGGTCAGGGTAAGCGAGGTCGATCCCGTACGCGTTCCGCATAAGAGTGGTGAACGCGTCCATGCCCATGGTCTCCTTCATGATACGGAACGCGAGGTCGACATGCAATGCAGTGTAGGGCACACCTTTGCCTTCCATCTCGTTTAAGATGGCTGTGCAATGTTGGGTGATCTCGTCCACAAGCGTCGGCCGGTCACGATGCCAAATGGGCAGGGTTAACCGGTGACACAGCGCCTGCAGACAGAGAACGTACGTCTGCGGATTCTTCGCCAACGCCATACGCTCAATCTCCGTGAGCACCATCATCGAACTCTTGTGGTTCCCGACGGCCGCAAAAAGCTCCAAAGCACAGTGGTAGTCTTCGAGGGTGGGGAAGTCGCCGGCGGAACGGATGTTGCGGAAGACCCTCTGGAAACGCGACTCGAACACCAGGTCTTGTTTGTACCTCCGCCCCTTCGCCAGCCACTTCGCTGCAGCGGCACGGACATGTTCGGGTGGTAGCGCACATTTGCGTAGCACACCTTGGTGGATGTCCAGAGGGACCTTGGTGGAGCCATAGAATTGGAGAAGCTCGAGGTAGCTTCCCCAGACGCGACCTGGACTCGGGATCCGCAAAGAGAGTAGATTCCTCAAATCCTCGGTCTTCTGTCCGCGCAGGGCATCAAGAGGGCTTTTCCGGACTGAAGAAGAACTAGAGGAGGCGGTGGGACGTTCAGCAAGAGCGAGAGGGAGCGCTAGCGCGTCATAGTGAGGTGGTGTAGAGTGCAAGGGCCGAGCGTCGCGGATGCCGGGTTTTGCAAGCCTTAACTTGCCGAGGCATCGATGCGCCATACGACTGGGGAAAGAAGTGGCCCAGGGGGATACAGTCTGGTCGGGGACTCGTTCTCTGCAGCTCGACACACCCAGTGACGAGCTCGAATTTTTGCCACGTGATGAGCAGCTCCCGAAAAGGAAACTCCATCTACCACTTCGGCAAGTCCGACAAACCAGCTTGGCTGAAACGCCTGGCCATAAGCGTGTTGCCCATGGTGGTTGTCTTTTCTTCATCAAGCTCACTGGCACACCAAAATTGTTTAGATGAATATATCTACCAGATAGATTCAAGCGCGCCGTTCCTGCCGCGGCCACATAGAGTTCAAGTTCAAGTCTAAGGCGCCCCCCGAGCCTCGTGCAAGGGAGAAACGAGCGAAAAGTAGGACGCTAATGTGGGATGACGATTTATGGGTGAGCTACCGCAATCCAGTGGGGATATACTTTGATTCACTGTGCCCAATGATACGGAGTCCAGGGTCCGCGATACGATACGCCATTAACAACACAACCTTAGGGGTCCTATGCGGCGAAAAGTGCACGGTGCCCTTGGGCCTGGGCGCAAAGTTTCGTGGCGTCGGGTTATCTGATGGGCCTGGACTTTTACAATACGAAGGGGGTTCCTTAAGCGATCTCGTCAAGTGGCGGATCTGAAATATTTTGAAAGGCTTGTATGTTAGTATGTGTACATTATTTTTCATCGATATCGTCCGACAAGAGGTACGAGTCCGAGCCGACTACTTTCAAAGGATCACTGGCAGCTTAGCTTCTGAGGCTGTGGGCGAAGTCAACGACGAAGGTCGACCAACCCTCGGGAGAGGTATCAGTGGAGAATATGTGACCTGACCGACTAATTCTGCTGCAGCCATGCACAAGGCAGAATGCAGTCAGTGTGGAATGGGCACCAGTGGATGAACCTGCCCAGATGGTAGTGGGCGCTTATACTGGCCGACTTTCCAAAAGCAGGTGAGTTTGCGTTCCAGCTCTGCCTTGTGTTTGATCTCAGCGCCCGGCGGACGGCTAGTTCCGGCTTGAACCATCAGCCACCAACCGATGGTTAGCACCCTCACCTTCTACCCTGCTCAAATCTACGTCCTGCGCTCGTCTCACAGCATTGCCATTCCAACCAAGGCTCGTAAATTCAGAATTCTGCACCCGTCAACACGGCGGAAGGTTACGCTGAACGGAGAATGTGCGGACATGGGCACTTCCATGCTCACATCAACTTCTATCCACCGGATTGGTTCTCCCAGCGTAAGTTTTCCCAACCCAATTTTGGATGCTCTTTTGCAGGACTCTCTCCCACGCTGCCGGACTTAAGCTCTCCAATGGCGGACGGAGGTCGGCTTTTATGCCAAACCATGCGGCGGCGCTCCTGTGGGGAAACCTCACGTAACGATGGGCCCGCCATGTCTCTACCGTCGGCATGACCTGACTTTACCATAGCACACGGTAGGTACGCACGCCAGAGATATCACAGGCGTACGTTATGCGGTGAGAAAACCTCTTCCGCGAGGGACCCCGACACTCTGCATTTACGTGTAGCCATTGCGGCCGCATGGTACAGCAACCCATGACATTGACATACGCCGATTAGGATCAGAGCTGCTACTCCACCACCCACGCCTTCAAGCGCTATTTAATCCCGACATATGACTCCCTGTTTTGCATCTGGGCACATCTCGTGTGTACAGATTGTAATCTCACCATATTCGCTTCAGCTCAATCTTCACGTGCACACAGGCGTTGCTTCACCGGAGAGCAGTATCCGAGAACCCAGGCCCTCTACAGAACGCGATGGCGTCATGGCTGCTCAATGAGCCTTCCGGGACCTTGTTGCCTCCTCACGAAGAAACTCGATATCGAACTCTGCGCTTCAACAGGTTCCTTGGACACGGCATTGCATTGACTCCAGCCCCCTGGGTGCCAGCGCGGAAGAACTGCGGACCAGTGCCTGTCGCTGGTACGGCATCGAGCCTTCCACTCTTCACTCACATCTCAATGTCATATGTCGTCTTCCCACTCGCCGATGTCCGATTAGCTGCCACCAATTGCTGAATATTTGTTTCTCTGTCAGGACAGTGTTCCAGTCGAAAGGTCGCGATAAGTCCACTCAAGGACGATAAGCTTGTTGATGACACGGTCTGCCCCCATGAGCACTGGCGGTTGCGATCTCGTTCTGACGGTGGGCATGCATTATTTCCTCCATTTGCTGATCATGGACCGAAATGCTAAATTGCTCACAGCATCTGGGTTCGCAGCGAAGTCGCTCGACGACGGTCAGTTAGAAGGAGCCGATTTTGACGGGAACAACTTCTCGCAGGCTCGCGGACGTCCGGCCCGGGGCGACTACTCCTCCCGAGTCCCGAGTACGTAGATGTCGGACGGGGTCTCCATCAGCCAGTCGACGGTGTGTTTCCCAACTGTCTGCCTGCCGCGGATACGCCGTCTGATTCTGTTAATATTAAGCTCAAGGCGGCCGAGATAGCAGCCCCAGCGCACAGTCCCCATGGGATGTGCGTACCCCCGAAACGGGCATGTTCTTCGGGCCCCCATGACAATGACATCTATGTATGTATCAACAGCGAGCAGTGGAACGTCGCATACGTCGCCATAGGCGCATCTCGGCAGTCAACGCCGGTCAACTCGCGGAGTCCCATTTCGGGGATTCCGGACGCTGCGCTCGCTCCCCTCCCATGCTTCGCTCAGGCACATGGCCTGTCGATCGCTCACAACGGTGCCCCCCGTCCCAATCCAAGTCGTCCCCTCCGTACGGCGCTTCCTCCCTCCCCCGAGTGGCCGCCGGTACCAGGAAGCATGAAGCATCTCCCCTCCACGCCTTCTCTCGTTCTGTAGCTCCGCGGCGGTGCGCACACACCTTGTGTCTCCAAAACGCCGTCCACTTGTGATCACAAGAGGACCACGCGCGGGGAGTGGTTTATTGCACTTCGGTCATCGGGGACAGTGGTCCTGTTTCCGTCCGGTGTCCAGTGTCACCGAGCACCCTTGCTCCGGAGACGACGGCTCGCCGCCGACCCCCCCTCCTCTGCGGGCCGTCCCGCGCATTCAATAGAGGATGCGACGAGCGATCAGTCACCCGAGGGCCAGGGCGTTCTAAAACTTCTGGGGTGCAGTGGGTAATGAAAACCTTGTCATGGCCCCCCTCCGTCAGCCGGCGTGAGTCGCTTGCTCGCGCGCGGTTGCATGATGATCGCTCGCATCCGCGCTGGGTCGTGACCGAGTTGGTCAGACTAGCCGTGCGCAAGGCCCCAGATCTCCGAGTTGCGAGCTATCTCTGTGCGTTCGTGCGTTCCCACGGGGCGCCTGGCGCGTTTCCCTCGAGGATTCTGCAGGTTCTGGTTCTGGCGATGCGCGAACTCTCCGCCCCGCTGACGATCGCCTGCTCGTTCGGGCAACGGGGCCCTGGCAGCCGGCGTGCTGCATTCGAGAACGAGTCGCGTAATTGTTCTGATCATGCAGCGGGGGGCACCGACCACCTGATTCCGACACACAGAGTCTGGCGGGCGCTGCGGCAGCTTGTCATCCTGGCTGTCAGTATGGGACGTCCGTGCCAGCAGCCCGGACACTGTAAGAGTGTCCTTCTGCCAGTTGCACAGGCGGGCTTGGAAAGAGAGTTTGAGGGCGGGGACAGATGAAGACAAACGATCCATCTCATTTACTGTGGTGGTAGGCGGAGCATGTGGGCATTGGATGAATATTAAAACCGCAGCCCCGCTAACTTACGTCGTCGTGGTCGGGTTCCAGTCGAGCCGGTCGAAAGGTGTCTGATCGCAACGGTAAATGCTCCCGGCCAATACAGTTGTAGCGTCTGGCTCACGGGTTGCGAATCCCTGGCCCTTTTCAGCGGGCTCCCACCGCTCACGCTAATGTCTGGAAAATCTCGCAGGGACCATGTCAGTGGAGCATGGATTGAGCCAGCGCGACATTACCACATCCGTGCTGCACGAGATTGACGAACTCCGCATCCTCTGATGGGCCATTGCCAGAGTGCGGTCAGAGCACGGCTTGGTGAGAGTGCGCCGCCGGATGTTTTGTGTCGGTTCGTGCGAGGTGCGGGATCTCGGATGGGTCAGAAAAACGCAAGCTCAAGCCTCTAGCTGCGAGGAGGCGCGAGGGTGCCGCAACCTTCGGGCACTCGGGATCAGAAGCGCTTCCAAGCTGTGCTGGGCACTGAATGGACGTTCGTTGCTGGTGCCAGGCAGCCTGGATTCGCGTAGCACAGACGGTGCATAGAGCGGAATTCAAGAAATTGGGTTGTGAGCTCATTCCGCCGCGGTTCCGTATTGTGTCCACTCGGGGGCAACATACATGGTGCCTTGGCTCCATTCGCTGGGACGAAAACAAGGGGCCAGGGGGTGGAGTGCGGGCTGGCTGGGAGTGCAGGGGAAGAGGCTCGGGTCATACGTCCGTAGGGCGTGTATGTTGGGCCCGGGAGGATGGCGGCGCCGGAAGGGGGGAGCTCTCGAGGATGAATTGGAGTTACGGGAGTTGTGGGCGAGTCGGGCGGAGCGATAGGCTGGAACGGTCCGTGTCCGGGTGCCAGGTAGAGTGACGAGGGTGAAGAACAATCGGCAGCGGCGCCGACACGCGGGCGGCTAAGAAACGGCCGGGAGAGGGTTCGATAGGAAATAGGACGGTGCAGCGGTTCGTTCGATCTGAGAGGGCTGCGGTGCGGCGGCCATGGGGAGAGAGAGCGAGCGAGCGAGCGGCAGAGAGCACGGTGCAAGTCTCGACGTCAAGGCAGTCGCTCGCGAGAGCAAGACGCGTGCTTCTTCCGCGAGTGTTCAGGGCCACTTTCTCGCGACACGGCGAATCAGCTTCCGAACGCCACGAAGCTGCTCGAGAATTGCCGAACTCAGACTGGCCCGCCTCCGTCCCAGATCCCCACGCTCGCCCGCCCGAGATCTCCCAGGCATATAGCCCGGAGGTGTCTGGGGTCCCCCGTCACGTCGCTGCAGTGCAGGCGCGCGCGCTCATCGACATCGGCGGAGCAAGCGATGTCCATCTGGATTCTGGCATCTGCCCAGTACGCCCATCATGTCCGTCTGCGCTGCACATCGATCACCCAACGTGATAATCACCTCCGACAAGCCCCATCCCAGCCACGGCCTCTCGCAGCCATTTCTCGTCCGCCCCGCCGACTCCGTCCGGCCAAATGCTCCCATCCGTATCAGAGTTTGTCCACCGCGAGCCCAGAGCTCTCTAATCCAGGACCGCCGCTGGGGTATCGGTCATCCAACGCGACCACATTCTGCCCCAGCTGCGCTAGCGACTCGTTCCTCGCACAGCCGACGTCGCTCCACCGATTCAACGTATCATCTGCACACGTATCCCAATGCGAATGTCGCGCGACCCACGTCGTCCAAGTCAGCGTGAGCAGCGCGGCCCAAAGCCGCCATTGAGTCCAGTGACGCCAGCATCCAGACCCACGGGTCCGCCCTCCCCTCATCCACACGTGTAGGTTAGTCCCTGGTTAGTCCCGGCGCCGTGCCAGCACCCTCTTCAGCCTTTTCGCATCGTCAAATTTGGGGTGGGTACCCGTTCCGAGCACACTCCATTGAATCTGCTGGAATCTGCACGACATACGACCTCGGCCAACTACAATCAACAGGGTCTGCATACTCCCTGGCCGCAAAGGACTGTATGGCAATTATCATCGTCCAGGACCCTGTGATGTGGTTCGGTGCCATGATCTCCCCACTTTCCCCATGATCCATCCACCATATGCGCACTGCAGCACGCCGCAGAACATGATCTGATTCCTGCTTCGTGTGCTGTTCGGAAGCCCTTACTTTTGGCATCAGCATGCCAATCCGCCTTCGGGCAACTCGCTCCCATTCACATTCAGAATCCTGCACCAGCTGCAACTGCAGCCTGCATCCAGACAAGCAGGGCTGTTTCTATCTGTGCCCGTGTAGAGTTCTGATGCTGACGCGACGCCAATGACTCTGGCACAGACCCTGCGAGCCTCACAGCAGACCCTCAAGAGGGAGTCTACATGCCCATCTAGGGTTGTCCTATGATATCCACATTTCTCTCCTGTGCGGACGGACACAATGGGTGTGACCATGTCCTGCTTAGTCGGTCCACTAGCGTGAATGCGCCCGAACAGCATTCAAGGAACCTGACTGTCCGGTATATTGTGATCGAATCAAACTTTCGCCTGCAGCACCAGCTCTCGGTGTCACTTGGACACTGACACTGGTCCTGGTCCTGGCACTGGCACTGGCTGCCAGAACCTTCTGTGGCTCAGAGTCTGAGGACGAGCTTCTTCCAATGGAACGGCGCGGGCGCAGTGGGCCAGCACTAGGGCCAAGTGTCCGGACTGCAGCCAGCTTGCGGAAAGATCCGCAGCCAGCCGGGCGTCGCGCCCTCTCCGAGTCTGAGAACAAAATCGCCTCGATAGGGTGCGTCAGGCGCACCGGTGGGAGAGGCAGGCCCAGGGTCTTGCAGCGGCAGCGCGTCGCCCTCAGATCCAGATGCGCTCGCAAATTAAGGGCGTTGGGACCGCACACACAGCATCGCATTGGATTGGGCCAACAAAGCATGCACAGGCAGGGGGAGCGTCCAGATAACGGTCAGGAGGCGACCTACGAACGCTGGCTTCAGGTCCGTTGGCCGCTGCAATCCGCGGACGTGCGGGGTTTGGGTGAGCGGGGCAATGGGGGCAAAGGCGCGTGCTAACGTACTCGCGAGAGGATCTGTGGCCAGAATCGTCGCAACGCGGTTCAGGTCTTCATGCCTCTCGAGGTGCAAACCCCGACGGCCTCTCCCCATCCTGAACCCCAAAAACTTGTTGGTGGGTTCCAGGCAGACGCGCTGCCAATGTGGCGGATAGCAGTGGACTGGTGGGACAGTGTTGACGGCTGGGGATGGGTCGAGGACCGGCGGATAGTGTGCCGGTGGCTCAGGAAGGCGGGAGACAATGGCAGGCATATCGGTGGTTCTGGCAAGTGTATGCGATGGGTATCTCCAATTTTACGGTCCGTGTCCTTAGACAGCGGGGGTATGGGCCATCACCCCGACAGGCAGCATTGCAGCCTTGCGGGGGGAACCAGGCAGCCGCTATATCGTCCGAACCGCGAAGGCGACGCATATGCAAATAATAGAGTCCTGTTCGGGACGCAGAGTTAGGAAATTAATTTGTAGTTTCTTGCGCATCCCGCGTGTCCCATCCGGACAGACGAGAAGGGGAGTGGCAAGGGCATAGCGGATGGGGGGACGTACGTTGGCGAACATCTCTTGAGCTACGACGTCGGAATCTTCCCAGTGGCACACCAGATCGGCTCTGGATAAGGCAAGTGGGAAGGAAGGGCCACATCCGGAGAGAACGTCGACGAAGAACAAAATGCGCCCTCGGTGGTCAGAATTTCCCTGCTCGGCGATACACGACCCAGCTAGAATGTGGCACTCACCGGCCACCCTGCCCTGCGTTCTCGTTGATCTGCGTCAGGACGATGTATTTACTGAATCACCGGATGATTGCACGGGAGGTGGGGAAAAGGCCAGAGTCAGTCGAGGATAACGGCATCGGCTATTGGAACGGAAGCCCGCGGCGGCCGCGCAACGCGGCACTCACAACTCTCGAGGCTGAATCTCTGGGTGGGGGTCGGGCGCACATGACGTGAGCAACGGGCATGCCAAATAAATGCACTATGCGAGTCCTCCCGCGGCACCGACACACACCTAGCATCCGCTTCTTGACGCGCTCGCCGATCTCCTTCATCCACGCCTTAACCTTGTCGCGCTCCTTCGGCTCGGGCCATGTTGCAGTCTTGAGTGTCGTCGCAAGCAACTCCTTCATGTATGCGCGCAGCAGGTCAGCGTCGAACGTCGGCCGTGGCGATGGAGCTAGGCTCGGACGAGGCGACGGGGCGCTTGAGCGAGGGGTGGGTGGTGAGCGGAGGCCCGAGGCCATGGTGGTTGTGGTCGTCGCCATAGACAAGCCAGTGACGGTGGACGCAAGCAAGAGACAGCGAGAGGAGACACGCGCAGGCCACGGTTGCCGACGACCGCCACAGCGTGCGGGCCGCGTGACAGCCGAGGTTGACACGCTTCCCGATCTGGATGTTGACGCATATTTGGCCCACTGTAGTAGCACGTGGCGGCGTATTCGCCGGATCCGGAAACAGGACACACATATTGCCGCGCTCGCGTTTCGTGTGGTCGCAGTCTGTGCCTCCGCCACATACTTGGCTTCTGCGCCCTCTCCTGGGGTCCCTAGTACAACGCCCGCCATCTAGCTAGTACCAGCATGTCCTCAATAACCTTCCCGTATGGAGGTCATGGCCACTCCGCATCCTCGTCTTTCGTGACAGTCCAGGACTCACGGCTATCCTCCTCGTACGAGCCCCCAAACGACACATCCTCCTTCCAAATGAACCCGCTCTCGTCTCACCCTCCACGGACACCACGAACGTCCATCATATCTAACGGCTCCCACGTCTTTGGCTCAGACACGTACGACTCTAAGGAGGACAGGGAGGGCACGTCGCAGGAGTTCGAGGTGGAGGACTCAGAGAGTGAAGATGAGGAGACGCAGGATGCGGCCAAGGACCGCGTGCGGAGGGAAGATGTATGGCGGGAGATGCTCAAGACTGCGTATGGGCGCGACAAGGCATTTGTACGTCTCCCACTTATGCTCCGTCATTGTACCTTGCGTCTCGTGCTTCCTTGCTGGCTTGTGGCGAAGTGCCTGACCGATGTTTGGGCTTGTCTGTGTCTCGCATATTATAGAAACTGCTGCAGTACTCAATGAAGATGTACCTTCTCTTCCATGTGGCGCTTACCACGAGCCCTATGTTCCGAGGGCGAACACGACCTGCATGGGAGGCGGAGCTTACGCGACGTCTAACTTCTGCCATCGCTGGGTTTTCAACTACAAGGTGAGTGTGATGTATGCGTGTGCGTTTGTTTATTTGCGTTGACATATAGCATGTACGCTCCCAGGAAATGTCTCATCCTCTTCAACTGGTTACCACCGTTAACCTCCATTCTGGCCCAACACGCATCCGACCCCTACGCGTCAGGATCCAAGAAGAGCAAACGGAAGCCTCTCATCCATACCTTCCTACATGCGCCACCTCCCGTTTTGCTCGAGTTTGTCAACGGACTAGCGGACGACGCGGTCACGTTCTCAAGGCTGGGCCTCATTGGGAAGAAGGCCGGCGAGAGGGCTGGACGTCTCGCTGATTGGTGCTGGTTCGCAAGCACGCTCGTGAATCTTGTAGAGAATAGCGTGGAGCGGAGCGTAATCCTTGAGCAGCAACATCAAGGTGAGCAGGATTGCCTTGTCGATGCAACTTCGCTGCCTCACGATTAACCAGTCGAGGGTCGCCTATACGACGAGTCCATGAATGGTGCCACTGGCAAGTCAAATCCGGGCGCAAGCAAGCTTGACCACAAAGAGCTCGCTCGTCTGCAGAGACAAGACTACTGGATCCAGGTCACCAGGCTCAAGCTGGTCATGGACCTCATCTTCGTTTGTATGTTGCATTTCTGTTCTGATGCATGCCCGTCCTCATTGGTTTGCCACAGCATACGACATCTTCGGAGTAAAACGCGCAAAAGGCCCAGTGCAAACATTTGCCGGCCTCGCGGCGGCGATCCTCTGGTGAGCCCGACTCTCCCTGTCACTTTTCGCTGCGGTCTTGCTGACCGCGGTGACCTTGGAAACAGTTCCGCAAAGTTCTACGATCGCCACAAAACGGCCCTGAGCAAGGCCAGCTCGCAGTGACTGCACCATTCTAATCGCTTTTCCGCTATGCTAATACCCGCATTGTATATCCATATGCTGTCGTCGAGGACTATTGCGTTGTTTACTGCCTGGCTAATAATATAGAGTACCTGGTTATGGAGGATATATCATATACACAAATCAAATCACAAACCCACAAATGACGGAGGATTGATTGTCGGCGCGACGCGATGTGATACTACCAAGGTAACCATCCGGACCGCCTTGTCGCCTCAGCTGGGGTGCTTGGGGCTAGGCTCTGTGCGTCTGGCGGAGCTTCGGATTGTAGCTGTTGTCGGAGCGCGGTAACCTCAGCCTCAAGCCGTTGCACATGAGCGTAAGCTTCTTCGAGGAACCGTTCTTGTGCTAAATGCTGCTGCCACGTTCGCAGGCCCTGAATGCGAAGGTTCATTGGAATCGTACGGAACGTGCGCGCAGAGAAAGGAGAGGAGAGAGAGGGCATACGATGTAGACCGCAGAGCCGAGGAGCGCAATCGGGACCATGCCCGCTGCATAGTCCGTGTAGAAGCGTGCATGAGGGGATGGCTGAGGCGGTTGCGAGCTCAGGAGTCGGCGCGTTTGGATGCGAGTCGAGGCGTGGGACTGGGGTACGTGTCGCGCGAAGGTGCGCGAGGTGCGAGTGCTACTTCGCGTGAACATGGTGGTGAGGACGTCCGAGAAAACACCTAGAGTGGATAGACGGAGGACAACGTGACGGATCTGCGGTGGTTGGAATGGCAGCAGGTGGACGTGGAGAACGTGCCGGCGGCTACAGGCCCGCTGGGGGACGCGAAAAGGGAAACTCGTCCAAAGATAGACACGTGGCTGTCTTCGCGGATCCGAAAATGGCGACGTTGGGCGCAGAGGCTGCTCAACTGACCGTCGTCCTCGTCGCCTTCGATCTATCTGTAGAGGTGCGCACATCGTCGTGGCTGTTGCACGCATGATGGAGGAAAGGTTGCAGCTGTGGAGGGGCGACAGGCGAAGTTCCTGGTGCCAAAATCATCGGTTGGTGCAGGATTGAGGGTGGGCCTAGAACAGGACCTCTACAAATAGTCAACGTTTCATGGACAGGACACTGCCACCAGGCGCCCTCCAACCTATATCGGGCGAGCGTGGCTACGGAAATAGTCGCAAATTTAGAGGGTGCTGCGCTTCCGCCATGTCTGAAGCCACCCCCAATAAGTCGTGAAAATTGGGAAGTCGCAGCAGACGGACATAGGGGGGTGATATGAGTGCGAGGAGGGCGGGAGGCGGGGGAGGGCGGGGCGCCGATCGCGACAGATGAGGGGGCGTGAGAAGGGATCAAGGGCGTATATACCGTCTATCAAAGGACCACACTCGGTTTGCGCTCTCCAGGCCTCCGAGCTCCACCCCTGCTCTTCGCCTTCGTCACCGACAGGGCCGTGGTCCTCACTCGGTCTCCCTGCTTTTTGCCAGCTTTCGTTTTCCACTTTTTGCCTCTGTCTCTGTCTCCCTTTGGACTGGCCTCCATATCCTTGCAATGGACTTGCACAACGCCCCTCGGCCTGGACAGCATTTGCGCGTACCCCCCCTCCACCCCGCCTCCCTTCGACAACCCGCCGCCCCATTGTCGCCAACTACATCAAGAACCCTCCAGCCGATCCCCCATCGTTTCGCCCACATCCAAGACGCTTACGATGAGAAGGCACACCCCACCCAACCCCAGGACCTCCCGACTGGCCGCCGTCCGGGGCTGACAACAGACATGTCGCCAATTGCTGGCCCTTCCTCCCTTTCTCGCTCCCGAACATCCTCCCCCAATTCCTCCATACCGCCCTGGATACGTTCCCAGCGGATGCACCACCCCCATCCTTCCCAATTTCACCCGCCCTTCTCCCCGGCCCCCTGCCCGATCGCGTCCAGTTGGGTATCCCCATCTGGTTCTTCTCTCTCTGCCTCTCCTTACACATCCTCGATATCGCCGTCATACACTCTTCCACGCAGTCTTCGGATAGCTAATCTCATCAAGCCCTGGATCCCTATAATACTCTACATCATAACCACCCTTGGCTTTCTCGTCGCTGTCAGTTTCTGGAAAGTTGAGGTTTTCCAAGGTGCGCACCTACTTGCCTTTGCCATCTCTTTTGGACATCATATTTACACCGCCCACGTCATCACACTCACAGGCTTGGACGATCTGTCCCGTTGGCTGAAGTCCGACACCTACCAGGGATATGCTGTGATCTTTGCCCTGATCTTTATAACAACCATCCGTAAGTACCCTCCGCTGTTCATCGGCACAATGATATGTCAACCCCTCGATATTCCGAGTGCGCAGTAGTGCGACTGCAATCTTGAATTTCACATTGTATGGTCTTACCGATGATCAAGAAGCTGACACTCACATGCCCGCAGCGCCCGTTCCTTTATACTCCACATTAATCATTCTCGCCGGCTATACGTTCGGACCCTGGACCGGGGTAATCATCTCGTACTGGGCTTCCCTCGCAGGCGCACTCGTCGTCTTCACGCTCTCCCGAACATTCTTCCGTGCGAGTATTTCACGTTGGCTGTCGTGCACCAGCTGGATCAAACGTTCGGTCCGCGCCATCGAGAACAACCCCAAGCTCCTCTTCCTCATCCGTCTCGCACCCTACCCCTACAATGTCATGAACTGCCTCCTCGCGGCGTCGCCTTCTCTGACATTCCGAACTTATACCGTCTGCACGGCGTTGTCCCTCCCGAAGCTCATCATTCACACGAGTATCGGAAGCTCCATCCATTCTTTCGCGGAATACCACGTTAAGCGTCCCGGTTCTGAGAACGGCGAGGAGGACTACGGCAGTACGCTCTCGCACTACTCGACCGTCGCCGGCATCGCACTATGCCTCGCTATCTTTGTCTACCTCTCGTACATCACCCGCAAGGCGGTGGACGAGGAGCTCAGGGACGAGGACGCAATGGATGCCGCGTACTCGGAAGAGCGCATTGCGTTCCTCGCGCATGAAGAGGGCAACAGCCTGGACCTTGAGGAACACTTGACCGAGGCTCCCTGCGCCCTAGAGATCCGCCAGGTGCCGACGCGCGGGAACAGCCCGACTCCCGTCAGTCTTGTGGTCGGAGAGGCTGCTGTTGCTGCGCTCGCCGGGCGCGTTCACGGTCCAACGGACAGCACCATTTTGCAGGGACCATCGCCACCATTGCCATCGGACCCTTAACTTAGCTCTCGCTTTCCGCTTCACGTTCTTCGTTCTTATCTTTGTTTCCGGAGTATATATATCCCAATGCGCGTGCATGCGCGCACTGGACGGACCTTGTACCAAACCGTGTACGAATTTCCCCTCTATCTCTTTCAGGCAGATAGAAGCAGAAGCAGAAGCAGCAGTTTTTACGTAGCAGTAGCAGTCAAACCTCGTCATTGGCATTGAGACCATCCTCATTTTTTGCAGTACTATCGACTTCGGTCCTTGAGCTTGTTAGAGTATATTCATGGGTTCGCTACGGCCGTGATGTGGTCCCCGCTTTCCGCTCCTGTGGCACATGCATGGAGCGGGACGCTGGGGATATACGTTACAACGTATACGCGCTGAATGTGCCGAAAGCCCCCGCTTAGTCGTTACCCCATCACCCACTTATAGCTCGCTAGTCAGTTGTCGTTGTGTCATGCCGTTCTGCTGTTGGACTGAACGTGTACATGCAATTGAATCGTCTTGCTTTCTCGAGCTCATTCGGCACTTATTCTAGATCTTCCAGTGCTGGCTTACATTGTTCCGTGCACAAGACAAGCCTGATACTCGTATGACGTAGGCCTAGGCGTATGTCGCGCCATACTGCAGTCTACCGCCGTTCTCCTGGGAAACAAATGTTGTGTGACTTTGAAAATGTGAGACGTTGCGTGTGCGCAGCACGTATTTCGGTCGGTCGATCGATCGAGCTCGAAGGTTGGTGTACGTTGGTTATACTTGACCAGGTGGAGCAGACGCGGATCTGTTCGGGCATCCGCGCCCGAAGTGCACTGGCCCATGGCGTAACACGTCCGCTGTGTTTCGTAACCAGTCAAATACGGTAAGGTCAGGCGCGTTCATATGCATCTCAGCGGTTTCAACATGCCTTTGCAAGAAGGTCAGTTGGACGAGTCGTTGACGATAGACACCGCACTCCCGCTGAACACGTCGTATTAGTGCGGGTTCGCTAGTCAATAAAAGCTAAAGCCTCGGGCCGGGGCACCTGGCCGCAGATGACCACCACCTTAGCCCGAGCACAACTTTAAAAGTACCGACACCAGTCCTGAATAGGTCCTCAACCTCAGCGAAGCCGTCAGAATTTTCTAGCTCGAGCTCGTCGGGGACCCTTGATGAGTTGTTGATGAGCCCCCATGCTCCGCGGCCGGGGCTAGTGGAACGCTGTGGAGCAATCTCACAATGCCCGGCGACTCAACGGACTTAGATCGTCTCGCTCCGCACTTCTAGCCATCATATGAAAGAGTGGGGCGGTCATTCCAGCCCTCGGGACGGCAGTGGTTAGATATGCGTCGATTCTTCCGTGTGGCACGATGGCAGGTTGCTGTATCTTCAAGTTTTCTCCGGTTTTGATCATACGCCCAGCTTGAAAATGTCCCCTGCGACGTGAGCGAGTTACCTAGTAGAGGAAATCTCGAAATCAACGGTACAGCGGGGATTCCGGGCAAAATTGACAGGAATGGAACGACCATGAGCTCGAGCCCATGGGGCCAGTGCAGCCGCGGGGGCTCGAGCTGGAAGCAGACCGTGGTGATCAGCACAAGCCGCTCGCAGCGCTGCGGGGGGTGAACGACACTAGGTCCATGCGGGTTGGCACTCCCCTGAGCGGAGCCACTACACGCAGCATCGTGAGGGGGTAGGAGGTACCTCATGTCCATTGAGGTTTGACATGCATGCTCGACACCATGACTGTCATGCATATGCTCACGGCGACAACTGCGGCATTCAAGTTCAACCCGTGGCGTCCCTATCTGCAGCCCCATGACTCTGAGCAAGTACGTGCTCAGTGCACTTCCCGCGCGGCACGATAGCGAGGGGCATATCAGCCGCGCGACCAATCTGCGCACCATCGCCCGGCGGGTTGGGAGGGCGGTCGAAAAGCTGCTCCCGAAATGCAAGGTTATGTCACTCGCCAGCCGGGAGAAGTCCCCCGAGGCCGCTCTTACGGTAGGTTTAGGCTGGACGCGCCCGCTGCGGGTTTTCGGCGGGAGGACCTCGGCGGTCTTGCCTGTGCTTGGTGGACAGCAGGGTCCAAGGGGGACCAGCGTCCGCCACATACGTAAAGGCGACTGCAACTCCGAGGAGTGCGTGTGGTTCCGTGGGAGGGCGCGAGCCTCGAGGTGGAATGATCCCTCTCTGCGAGGCAACCGGATGGGAGCGGGGAGGCCGGAGAGACAGCTTGGAAGAGGATATGCCCGGAAGGGGCCCAAGAACGCGTGCACTGCGCTGATAGCTCGGGGACGGGAGCATGAGGTGGTAACGCTGGCCCCCAGAGGTATGGCGAGCCAGTGGTTAGGATTGCTCTGGCGCCGAACAGAGACTTACCGGCTGGCAGTTCCGGGGTCCTAAAGGCTGAGGGCCATCATGGACGTCCAATGCCTTCAAGGCCGCCCTTTGACCTCTGAATGGGAGTACTCCGGGTTGGTGTTCCGGAAAGAGTGAGAAATTTGACACAGGAATATGTACAGATTTGACAATGACGCCAATCGGTGGGGATGAAAAGCAGGCTGAGGAAGAATACACGGCAGGTGGCGGGGAGCCGATTCGTAGCGTCGAGGATCGGGTTCTCAAGTCCCACGCATTAGGGGCCGGCATGGGACTATGCGAGTACCCAAGGTGATGCATTAATCGTATGCAGTATAACTGATTACGACCGTGTCCTAGAATTAGAATCGTCATCAGACTGGAGAGATTAAGTGTAAAATACAGTGCCAGTGTACCTGCCTCAGGGGTGTGTGCATTCAATTGCTCACACAAGGCGAGCAACCGCAGCACTCATGGCCATGAAGGTCGACACATAGGGGCAGTAGCGATATTTCCATGCATTGCGAACGGGTGCGATAGGAACACGTACACATGGCGCAATCCCAAAGATACAAAGCATTCGCGATTTCAACTCAACTTCTTTCGTGTCTTCACCCTTGACGACACAACAATATGGGAGAAGACGTTCACTTGTCGGAATGACCCAGCGACTTCCCAGGTTGTATATGATCCCGTATACGTTGTTTCTAGTAAAACGCCAAACTAAGTAAGTGGCATCGACTTCTGAGAGAGAAGAAATTAGTGCTCACAAGAAGTTTGAGTTCCGGAAATCCGCCTTCCACCTTCCTGTCCCACACCAAGGCAGGTGGTTGACCGTCGAGGAAAAGCCAGACCCGAAAGCGTCCGCCAGTTTCCTCTGAATTGAGCGGTATGATATTTATGACCTTCAATGCGGGGGTTGGGAAAGTTAAGAATAGCTCTGTTGACACCCAAGTCGCTCTATGCAGCCTGTTGGACAAGTCAGCGAAGGCTTGATACGTACAAGGCGTGTAACAGCATAAACGCTTAACGTACCATCGACACTGGGAATGGAATTCCCGTCAGGACGGTGTTAATTATGGCTTTTGGCAACGTGCATATTTACCCTATCGCAAAACTCTATGGTGACGCTCGGTGCGATGGAAGGCGATGGTGCGACGAAGGTAGTTGGATCTAGAGGGTTGCGGGGTACTTCACTGGCCGGCTCCGGAACTTTAACAGCTGGAACTTGTTGGTTGTCGGGTTGACAGTCAACACAGAGTTCAGCGTCTGCCATAGTGACCAACACCGTTGATGTCGCTGGGAGGAGGTGGTGGGGAGAAAGCAAGGAGGTTGAGCATGACGACCGCTCCGCGGCAGTCCGTGGGGAAGACGGTCACGTGCATGCGACGCGTCTGGGTGGCACGCGTGTCCATCGTGGCTGGACCGCTCGTTTTCCACTTCCACCACCATCCGCCTCTGACGACCCTCCGTTTGCCTATCTTCTCGCACAGCCTAGGACCCTCGAGTCCACTCAAAGAAGCGCATATACCAAGTCCACATACCGAGAACCTCGGCACAATGCAAACGACGGACTTCTGCATGGGAGGCCCGGGTTCTGCTGCTTCCGAACAGCCACCCACAGTATGGCCAGTACACAGTAAGTGGCTTCTCAAGGAAGGCATTCATTGTGACTTAATTCTTTTGCAGTCGAAGTCCGGGTGGCTCCCAATGCTACTTCCCGTTTTGACACGATCCGAAACGCCGTCCACTCGTATCTGACGACCTCCCTGTCGGACATCTACTTGCCTTCGGTGATCGAGGGATGGGAAGACGTACCGCTGCTTGCATCGTCGATCGAACGAATTGCCGCGTCAGAATGTCCTTGTCCAACATCCTCTCTGCCAATAGAACAGACGGCCCTCCGAATACACGTATACCAGCCCACAGACGCAGATGCGTTTGAAGAACTCACTAGCGGCAGCGGCAGAGGAGAAGATGATCAGATCATGGCCGCGACAGCCTGTGAGCTTCCAAGCTCTTCATGGGAGGGCTTGTGGGAGAGTCTGATCTACTCCGACGACATCAAGTCTAAACTCCTTGATTACATCTACGCTACAGTCGTCTTTAGTGATGCTGATGTGGACTGTGAGTTTTCCCCAGTCTCAATCCGAATCTTTATCTCATTATCCAAAGTCAACGTGGTGTCATGGAATCGTGTTGTTTTGCTTCATGGCCCTCCAGGGACAGGAAAGACGTCGCTTTGTCGAGCATTGGCGCAGAAACTGTCGATCCGACTATCACATAGGTTAGTGGAGTGGTCGGTCCACTATAATGCTCTCAGTGACTGACTGACTACCGATATTAGATATTCCCATTCGCGACTCCTTGAAATCAATTCACATTCCCTGTTCTCCAGATGGTTCTCGGAATCGGGCAAGCTCGTTCAAAAGTTGTTCAGCAGCATTATGGAGATGGTGGAAGATGAGGAGTCCTTTGTCGTTGTTTTAATTGGTGAATAGCTCATTCTTATCGACTGATTGATGGCTAATTGTCTCGCAGACGAAGTAGAATCGTTGACCGCGGCACGAGCTGGAGCCATGGCAGGGACAGAACCTTCAGATGCACTTCGCGTGGGTCCTATCCTCATCATTGGAGTCGTAATTTTGTCTGATGTTTTTACTACCAGGTCGTCAATGCGCTCTTGACCCAGCTAGACAAGCTGAAGCACAAAAAGAATTGTCTGGTTATGTCGACAAGCAATCTCGCAACAGCTATTGGTGCGTATCCTCCACCTCGATGTTCTTGTGTTTGCACAGCACTAAGAATGTCTGTCGCTTGCAGACTCCGCGTTCGTCGATCGGGCAGACATTGTGCAATACGTCGATCTTCCTCCAAGGGAGGCGATCTACGAGATCCTGCGCGGCTGTTTGGTAGAACTGGTCAAGAAGGGCATTGTAGCTCATGTGGTTCGTGTCTACTATTGTTTCAAAATGACTTCATGCTGATGATATAAGCGAAGGATGTACCGGGCCTGGCACAAGCACAACTCTATGAGCGAACAGCTGACTTCTCGAATTTAACCCTGACAGCAGTGCCGCCGATCATCGACAACACTGTACGCCCCCCACGGGGTACGGCGGAACTTGACTCGAAGGAGCGATCGCGTCTTCTTTCCATCCGTCTACTCCAGCTGGCACAGAAATGCAGGGTATGCCTTTCCACAGGTGTCGTCTATCAATCTTCTGAGACCGACCTGGCTATAGGATCAGGAGATGTCTGGGCGATCCTTGCGACGTCTACCGGTTTTGGCCCATGCGCGATACATTGGTACTATGCTGGCTGCTGCACCATCCCCCGGCTCTCGACCAAACGGAGTGTCGAAACAACCCTTCACATCTGGAAGAGGGACGGCTGTGGAGACATGGTTGGACGCTATGGAGCGGGTAGTTCAATCGCAAGCGGCAGAGCGTACAAGGTTACAATGACCGCGGTTCGTTCTATGCGATGTTGGAATGTCCGTGGCAGGATTCTCAAGTCCGCCTCAGAGGGTGGCTTGCGCATGGCACGCTGTAATTATATGAACATACACCGCTAGTACTTCCGTAACTATCTTGTAGCATTTAATATATTCTACAATAGATCCATGTTAGGCCTTTCTTTCATCAAACGCGAGTGCCCTTTCGTTATACGATCACGAGTCCTTGAATGTCGAACCTCATAATGAGCAGCGAGTGCAATGATGGACAAATGACGGAGTTATGTATTGTTTCTAGCTATAGACGCCTTCCATTCTGGGCCGACGTGGCAAAGGAGGCGCTTGTTTTGTTTAGGAAGTACCTGCGGACACTCAACATTTAGCACTCTCGTCCTGTCTCTCAATCATCATCTCTCTTTCTCGTGATTAAGTCGTGCGGGTCTCTTCAGGGTTCCCATGGCGTACGTTCAAGTTGAAGCCGACGAGGTAAGGAGTAGCTTTTGAATCTAGTGTATCTCTGTGATGTTGACGTCAGTTTCGTGCCAGAGAATGGAGGAGGGGCCGGAACGGCTTCAGTTCCAATGTATGGCTGGATTCGCTACAAAATGCCGCATATAAGCTGAAGAGTTCTACGACTAGCATTTTTGGGCACGGACGCACGACAAGCGAATCAGGAGAGCACTACTAGTCGAGGTGCGTTTCCTGGTGCTTACCCTGCGCTCCATGCGTGCTCACGCCATCCATACGCCTTGGCATTTCTAGGATACTTCGCTGACAGACCAAAGAGCTCCGGCTTCTGGCAGCTTGAGTATTACCAACCTTACTTTGACGTGGACACCAAGATGGTGAGTTTACAGCCGTTGTCGTCTCTCTCGACGTCCATTACCAACTGAACGATGCCCATGGCGCCCGTTCCTCAATGTATACGTACCAGGTCATCAAGCGATGTTACACCACCCTTCTCCCCCACAGCTCCAACTACCTCTCTGCCCATCTAACACCCAACGCCGACCTCTACGGCCCCTTCTGGACGCTCACCACCCTCATCTTCGCGCTCTTCCTCTCCTCCTCCCTCGCCTCGTCCATTGCAGCGTACCTCACAGACCCCAAGCATTCCTCTGCCGCCATGCTCGAGTACGACTTTGGCCTACTCTCGACCGCTGTGGCGCTCGTTTACTCGTACGGCATTGGCGTGCCCGTCATCCTCTGGCTTGCGCTGCGGTACATGGGCGTCGGGGAATGGAGCGTCATCGAAGCCGTCGCGGTGTGGGGGTACGGGATGTTCGTGTGGATCCCTGTAGCGGTACGTTCCTTTGTTGAGGGCGCGCAGTCCTGGGATCTGACCGTGGACGTATGGGATGCTAGTTCCTCAACATCAATCCATTCCCGCTCGCGAGGTGGATCCTCACGGGTGTCGCGTTCCTCGCCTCAGGGTGGTTCCTTGTGGCGAACGTGTACCCCGTTCTCGCAACGGTGCGCCTCCATCTCAAAGACATTGGTGTGGTGCTATGTTCGCTGACGTCCCCAACCTGTAGGCCGACGCAAAGCCTGTGCGACTTATCATCATTCTCCTCGTTGCGCTGCATGTGGTCGTCGCGTTCTGCTTCCAGATTCTGTTCTTCGGCTACTATCCTCTGAAAGAACTTGGCCCGAAGGACCCCATTCCTCCGCCTGAGGCCACCGTGACCGGTAAATCGTGACGTGTCGGGTCATACCTTTTGAGTAGCAGTAAATTATTACGCTTCTGTAGTGCATGCAATATTTACATTTCTGTATGCTGGCTGGCTGTGCAGTGGGCCATAAGTGATGGGTAAGCACTGAGCGGGAATGTCATTGATACAGTGGATGGAGTGAGGGTGTACGAAGTCAAAGTGAGCAGTGCGCATTGATTAGGCAGTGGTGGTGGTAGATTTGGATTGAGAGCCAAGTGTTCCATGTGGAGAACAAATTTCAGAAGATTCTGAGACGCTTTGCGATGAAGAATGCAATTCCCGACACAAGACCACCAATGTGCCCGGCAGTATCTGTACCAACGCGCTGTATGCATGTCAATATAGAATATACTATCGAAGAAGGAATTGCTGTTGCTTACATGTTGATTGACTGCGCTGTAACCATCATAGAGGAAGATGCCTGTCACGAAAGCCCATGCTGGTAGGGGGAGAACACCGAATATATAGAAAGTCGTGGTTGGCGCAACACAGGCGAAGTAAGAGACCACGGCGTAGATCGCGCCGCTGGC
Organism: Ganoderma meredithae; assembly: GCA_022814645.1. Taxonomy (NCBI): domain Eukaryota; kingdom Fungi; phylum Basidiomycota; class Agaricomycetes; order Polyporales; family Polyporaceae; genus Ganoderma; species Ganoderma meredithae. The sequence continues at coordinate 27,263 of JAKLMY010000007.1, read as the reverse complement.
GCCGTGCGATCCCGACCCTTGTGCTTGCTCTCTTCCTTGCACACGATTGCGCCAGGCAATCCCAGCCAGACTGGATGCAACGCCGCCTGTTACGAAAGCAACGGAGATTAGAGCCAACGTGGGGTGTAATGCAGCGAAAGGTCATACTTCCAAGATACAGGCCAAGGAAGCCGACATTTCCGAGGATGGAGAGCACGAGAGGTGCCATGAAGTAGAAGGTAAAGCCATTGAAGAGAATGTGGCCGGTATTTTCGTGGGAGAAACACGCTGTCAGCAGCGTGTACCTAACGAATGTCATAAAATTCATGATGGCAGGCAAATAGCATAACAGCACAGTGCGCACCATCTACCTGCCCTCATGTTGTTCGATCCAGCAATAAAGTGCTGGCACATCCAGCGGTAGGATGACGAGTCTCCCGTGCTTTGCTGCATGATAGTCCCAACGCCGCATTAGACGAAATGGCGTCGGAATAGTGTGACAGGACCAAAACTCACGTATTTTGCCCATGCAAAGTTCCACGATGCGAACACGAGACCATTGAGACCTATGATGCCCCAGAAGACGACATTGTTTGGGATCGCGTTTATGCGGTTTCGAAGTCGCTGCCAAGGACCCTTAGGACCACTGTTGTAGCCGCGGTATCCGCCACTCGAGCCTCTATTAATACCGCTTCTATGGGTAGCACGCGCGACACTACTGGCGACGAACTTGAAGATGGATTGCTCTTGCGAAGACGGTGGGGTCCGGAGGACGGTCAGAGGGAATGCGCCTGTGGCGCCGAGTGTAGAATGCCGCGCAGAGGGGCAGAATCTGGGTCCAAGCCACACGCCATGAGGGAGAGTCGTCAAAGACAGCCTAGAGGAAGAAAGAAGGGGCGAGAGAGCGAGGAGAGACCTCTTCATGGTGGAGTGCGGCCAGAGAGAACGCCAGCCGAGACTCGGGTTGTGGGGTTGGTCCCGCTACGCGTCTCGGCATCCTTGGTCCATGTTTGTCCGTATTTGGCGAAGACCCTCAATGTGAATTCCACGTGCTTGGGTGGTCTTCACTGCAGCCAGTGCTCGCGCCTGCTGTGTCGTAGTTTCGGCCCTCACATTCACCTCCTCCATCGCAAACATGTCTCACCATCTGTTTTTGCTGTCTCCTTCAGACACGCCCCTCTACAGCTTGACTCACTACTCGTCCAAGCCGTCCCAAACAGCAGTATCGCCTTTGGCTTCCAACCTTCCAAGCTGGTCGACATCCGCGTTCGCTGGCACACTCAGCGCGTTATCTGGAGCAACTGCAGCAACACAGGCACACCATGGACAAGGCGGCATTGTGAAGATAGGCGGGGGGCAGGACAGACATGTGATACAGATGATTGCGAATGCGAGTCTGGATGCTATTGAGGAAGTCATGCGGAAGGACAGTGTAATGTTCGTACCCTCCTTATGTTTATGTTCTACCGACATCGCCTTCATACGCATCGCGCTGCGCCATCCGGTCGTCCACGCAGGTACCTAAAATCCGTAGACAAGTTCAACGAGTGGACCGTGTCCGCGTTTGTGACGCCTGCAAGTACGCGTGTCTTGCAGATGGTGGCCCCCGTGGTGCATGAGGCGATTGACACCATCTGTTGCGGTAGATATGAAGTTTGTGCTGCTACACGAGTCCCGTAACGACGACGGGATCAAGGCGTTCTTTACTGATGTCTGGGAGCTATACGTGAAGGTGAGTGGTACCGCCTCCTCACCGGGGTGTCCGGAGGTCGAAGCCAATCAACACCGAAATGTCAGACGATGCTCAATCCGTTCCACACGGCCCACACTCCTATACGGAGCGCTGTATTCGACTCCCGCGTTCGAGCTAGTGCGAAGAAATACCTGTAGTGCCAGGCGGCCAGGACAAAAGGAGGCGACGGTGGAAGGATGCCACGTCAGCTGTTCTATTGTGTGCGCAGGACGAGACAGGTTCGGCGCTGGGCGATCGCTGATCGAGGCCAGCGAACAGGAACATTCCAGCTGTACACATGGAGGGCGACAGGAGGAGCAAGCGTATGCGTGTCCTGATAATACAGCCAAGTGGGGTGTGATTGAAAGCAGTGGGACGGGGATTGGGAGCGGGAAGGCGGATGACAGAGAGCGGGTGGCCGGGGTCTGGGCTGGCGCTGGGTGGGGAGAGGCGCAGGCTAAGGTCGGTCGATGGCGGCTCTGATCTCTGCGTCTCTCTCTCTCCGACCTCGTTGGTGGCTCCTCCTTTTCTCTGTTGCCGTTGTCTGTCTCTCGTCTCTCTTCACCTTCTATCCTATATATCGCTACCTCTTTATATACGTGCCAAGTTCTTTCCTCGGCCAGCAACTCTAATCGCCCAGCGACCTTTTCTTCCCAACCTCGCAGCAACCCTGCAAAATCTGCCACCCTCTCCACCCACTGCCAACTTCTAGGAGAGAGATAGACGTGCCCATCCTACTGCTTGATTCTCCCCCAAGGAACCTCTCAATCCTCAGGTAAGGCCTTTATCCGCCTCTCACCCCACACACCGTCTTTGACAGCCTGGGTTCGCTTCCAGCTGTATTTTTTCCCCGTTCATTCCCTGCCCTCCACACTCGAACCAGCCTTCTCACCGGAACTACAAGCTTTCATATATCCCCCAATCTTTTATCACAATATGGCCGCCACTCCTGCTCCCAACCCTCGCGCGTCTCTTCTCGCTGGTTTGCGCACCGGGGGTGTTCGCTCCGTCTCGGGGACTATCCCTAACGTGCCGCATACTGCAGCCCCGGCCGGCACCTTCAACATACCCCGTATCATCGCTCCGAAGCAGGAAGACAACCTCTTCCCACCCGAAGAAGAAGATGAACTCTCCAGCATGATGCCCCAGAATCTCTACATCCACAACAACCGTCCCCGTCAGGCGCCCGTCACTGCCGCTGTTGATGGCATACCGAACCGCTTCCAGCACCAACAGCAACAGGCGATGCACATGAACGGCATGGGCTTCAACCAGCTCCACGCCATGAGCCAGAACCAGCTCCAGCAGGTCCAGCTCCAGTTGATGCAGATGGAGTTTGCCCGCATGCAGGTATGATGCAGTTTTATATCATCCGCAGCTTATCCGAAACTTAACCATGTCGCGCAGGCTCTGCAGGCTCAGCAGTACCAGGCTGAGATCCTCGCCGCTCAAGCCCAGGCGGCGCAGCAGCGTCAGCGTCAGGCTCAACAGGGCAACCGCCGCGCTGCGTCGTATGCCGTCCCGTCCACAGCCGGCCCCACCAATACGTCGTTCGACCTGCGCTCTGCGACCATGAACGCGCAGATGCGCCGCGCGAACCAGGCTGATCAGCTGCGTTTCAAATTGGGCGTTTCTGAGGACCAGGTCCCTATGACCGCTGCTCTCAATGGCAAATTCGGCAGCCGCATTGGTTCTGGCAAATACGACTCCGATGACGATGACTTCTCGTCTGTCGGCGCGCGCCCACCTGCGAGCGCCAACTACACGACTGTCATCAGTGGTGGCACGTCCCTTGGTGCTCCGACCACGCCGAATGTGCCCTCAAAGTCAGATACCGCAGTTTCATGGCGTCGCGCCCCCGGAAGTAACTCGGTGTTGAGCGCGAACCGCGCTGTTTCGTCTCCGACAGTCAAGGTGACCCCGCCTCCCTCCGAGCGTGTTTCGCCCCCTCCAGTGTTTGCAGCCAACAAGGCGCGCCCGACCCCGTTGCGTTTTACTGCCGAGGCCTCAAACCCTGTTCTCTCAGCTGTTGCCATTGACACTGATGGCACCGAGGCTGATGACAGCTCCACGTCGTCCAAATCCAACTCGACCCCGAGCACCCCTCATTCGGCCGACTCTGTTGACGTCCCGCCTCTGTCTCCGCGCGAGGAAGCTTCGAAGAAGCTGTACGAAGGCCTCGGGATCGGTCGTCCCGCACCTGGCATCAATGTTGTCGTCTCCCAGGATTCTCAGATTGTCGTTCAGCGTCTGGTCAGCGCCCCTGTCCGTCAGCCTCGCGGACCTCCGTCCAACAACGAGGAGCTCGTCCCAAAGAACTTCGCGACGCGCAGCAGGCGCAAGGCCGTCGACGCTCTTCTGGAGCATGCGCGCGAGCGTCAGGTCATCGTCGAGGCTTACTAGATTACTCGCCTCGCGACCCGCCGTAACCCCGTGACAATCTCAACTGTGCCCTGTGCCTGCATACCCGCGTCTCCCGATGACACGGACAACAGATTGACGGACCGTTCCTGACTTCAATACTACGGAGCTGTACGATACATCTCTCTGGACGATTTTGCTTCTCTCCGCCCCTGCCACAACGACACCTTCATTTTGCCCAGCCAGCGTATTTAAAGAGCGTGCGTGCCCGAACTAGGACTTCCATATGCAGATTGGCCCGTGCCCATTCTTTCCTTCATTTTTATATTTACACCCTTCCCCCTTGTTTGGTTCTGGTTTTCTTTTACCATCCCTTCTCCGGCACCCCCATCCCAACAACTCTCCACTTCCAACCCCTTGCCATCCGCCGTCGATCCATCCTCGTCGTCGCTAAAGTCCGGCCGCGTCGGTGGTCGACGACGGAGCGGGCTCCGACGGGCATCCTTCCAACCCTTAACCGCGTGTGCGGTCCGTGGTTCTGACTAGGTTCGAGTTCGAGTAGTGTAGTGGGCCGCGGCCGCGGCCGCATGCATGATGTTCGTGAGCGCAGTGGTGCAGTGGGGACGGCGCAGGGAAGCAGCGCTTCTCCAGGTCGCGAACGGTATACTGTTAATGTACACTCTCATATACATACACGGTCCGCCGCCACGACGCGAAGGAACGCGCGTGCGCAGGAGGCTTCGCGCGAGCGGGTGAGCGGCCGTGTGCGCAGCGTGCATGTCTGCACTCGTACATAGCACCGTGTTTACATACGTACTTGCCAGCACGTTCTCGTTGCGCCTGTTTCATTTCCCCCTGTATATCCATCCGGTCGATTTCGGTAAATGCATCATACATCCGCTTCTCTGAAAGTGATGTCTGAAAGGTCCCTGGGGTGCGTGCGGCGGAGTGAGAGCTGAGGAATACAGATAATACACACAACAGGCGCATACAATCGCTGACGGCGAAGGTACAATGACGACATCTCGCATGCAGCCTTCTGTGAAGGGTCACTTCTACTTACACCGCTGGCTAACGATCGCCTTTCCATGTTCCTATTGGAAATCAAGAAAATGTCAGGTATGCTCAAGCTCAAGCTCTCAACAAAGCTTACCTGCCACTCCTCCTTGCTGATCCACAACTGGTGGAACGTGCCCAAACTGGCGAGGATGCTCCCGCCGAGCCATCCACCGTATCGTCGCTCGATGGGGTTCCCGGGTGCGTGAATTTTGACCTGCAGACGGGTCAGTCAGCGCACGACCAGCGACGCACGAGACGGGCGACTCACATGCTGGAAGTGCCTCCCCATCTCGGCCGAAAGGCGGTCCGCGAAGCCAGCGAAGAGACTCCCGCCACCTGTGAGGACGACATTGCCCAACAGCACCTGGCGCAGATCGTTGTCACACTGCTGGATCGAAGCTACAATCAGGGAGGGTATCGTCTTGGGCAGGTTCGGGTTCGACGCCTGAAGAAGTGCACACAAAATAGTGTCAACCCATACCATCCCACATTTCGAAATAGCGAAACGAGACGCACCACGAGGGCGGACGAGTGTGCGAAGAACTGCTCGCCGACGGCGAAGCGCTCCATGCCCGTGAAGTAGTTGTTGTACCCGGTCGGGAACTCGTAGTGGCGCGGGCCCTGCCCAGACGCGAACTGATCGTTCCAGCCCTGCGTGAGGATGCCAGCGACACTTTGAATCCACTCCTCGACCTCGTGGTTCTCGGCCCATGCGCGCCAACTCTCTGTGGTGCCCACTTGTCGGTCTTCGCGGAGGGTGAACTTCGCGGGGACACCGGCATCGACTGGCTGCGAGCGCGGTGGCGGCGAAGAGAAAAGGCGTGGATAGAAAGCGAAAGAGAGTTGAAAAGTTTTAGGTTTCCTTTGTAAACGTAGCTCAGTGGGACGAAAGAAAGACGTACTGTTCGATTGGCGATGAGCTGGTGGGGGACGAGGGAGATGCCTTGGCGTGTTTGAGTGGGGTTCGCAAGTAGATGTTTTGCGTGCGCATGTACGAGCTGTGGCAGTGCACAATGTGCGAGCCCTGGTTGAACACTGCGATTGAGAGGTGTGTGGAGTAGTCTGTGGCAGCGAGCTCAGCTCACCTTTCCTCAAGACAAAACCATCAACTACAGGCGTGACGCTTGCTGTTGACTGCCCAACGTCAATGACCAGTGCTGAACCCTTTCCCGCAGCAAAACTATTACAGGAAAGAAATCAACATGGCGAACGGTGGCAGCGATTTTCGAAGTATACTGACGCATTGAGCACGCCAGTGTTCGCGACGTAAAAGGCGGGCACTTGAAACTCTTCGAACATGATCTCGGCCATGCGCTCGCGGTTCGCCGGCGTATTCCAGGGCGCCTCCGTTACGAGGACGGGGTGCTCGGAAGGACTACATCGCATGACCTCGGAGAAGGCATGGTTGATGAGAGGTGGCACACAGTCGAAGTTCTGTACTGCCATGGCAAATGCGACAAGTCTGAGCGCGCGAAGCAAAGATGATGGGAGAGAATATCACGTACTTAAGCCATCATGCATTGGGTTCCCAACCTCCATCCCACTCCGCCATAGCGAGGGACCGTTCTGCCCGATATATAGCTTGACTTTGGGTTTGGGTGGTGCTGGGGGTTGCTCACCCTCCGTTGCCCCTGCCTCCCCCATGGTGACGTCTCCGCCATTCAATGCTGTGGGATCGTCGATAAATCCAAAGGAGGTAGGAACGATAGCCTTGGGGGTGTCATCGCCCGCGTACCCCGCACGGAGAGAGGATGAACCAAAGTCGAGGACAAGCGCGGAGACCTCGTCTGCACGAATAATGAGCGGTGACTGGAGCATACAATGGTGCGTATACTCACCTCCGCCGTAGTTGACCATTGTGAAAGAGAGAGAGGGCCCTAGGACGCGTTTTGGAAAGCAGGTCGAGTGTAGTCTGTGCAGAGGTCCAGAGACGCGCGAGCACAGGCAACCGACCCGCCCGATCTAATCTTTACCACTCGTTCACGTGGCTGGGATACAGGAAATTTCGTAGGCGCTCGTGCAGTCCCTTGCAGTACTGTCCACCTCCTCGGCGTTTCGTTCCTCTTCTAGCTGGGTTTCATCCTTGCACTGTCGACCATGGTAGCTGCCGTAGAGGCAAAGGAGGGCTCCAAGAAGCGGAAGGCCACCCAGGAGGTGGAGGTCCCCGCTCCACCTCCCTCATTCCCAGAAGAGGTTGGCCTTGAGATGGGAAGCGAGGACGAAGGCCAGGAGCTGGACGACGCTTCGGACGGGGAGGTAGACGAGTTTCCAGAGATCGATGCCAGGAGCGATACAGACGATGAAGAGTATGCTGCAGACGGTGCGAGCACCGAGGACGAGTTGGACGAGGATGATGAGGATGACGAAGATGACGAAGAATCAAACGACCTCTCGGATGAGGAGGAACACCATATTCTCCCCAAGTCCAAAACCATTATCTCGGATATCACAGGTCAACTTAAACGCGTGTACCCCGAGATTGAGCCCGACTATGATTCCGATTCTTCGACAGAAGATGTACGAAGACCATTAACTCATGTTAAACCCGGTTCAATGTACTAAACGAATGTTCACGCGTTCTAGACTCCTAACCGCGTTGGAAACATACCAATGCAATGGTACGACGATCTACCACATGTGGGGTACAATGTTGATGGCAAGAAGGTCCTTCGTCCTGCTCGAGGAGACGAGCTGGATAACTTCCTGAAAACGGTGCAGGACCCAGAGTCTTGGTGAGCACTGTTGCCATTATGCCCCGTTCGCTTGTCACAAACCAAACGTGCAGGACCTCCGCCTTTGACACAAACACACAAATGGACAAGCCTCTTACTCCAGAGGAACTGGACATCATCCGACGATTACAGGAGAACGAGAACCCAGACGCTAACTACGATCCCTACGAGCCTACGATCGAATGGTTCACCGGAAAGGGCAAGGAAGAGGTCATGCCTCTTTCCGCCGCCCCCGAGCCCAAAAGAAGATGGGTTCCCAGTAAATGGGAGAAGCAGAAGGTCATGAAGATCGTCCGCGCTATCCGTCAAGGACGTATCCTCCCCAATAAGCCCAAAACTGCGTCCACTGTGCCCCAATTCTACTCCGTCTGGAATGACGAGCCCTCCAACGCTCCCGCACCACTTCCCGCGCCCAAACCTCGTCTCCCAGGAAATGCAGAGTCGTACAACCCGCCCGATGAGTACCTTCCGACGGAGGAAGAGCGTAAGAAGTGGGAGGAGACCGACCCAGAAGACCGCGAACGCGACTTCCTGCCGCAAAAGTACAACGCGCTGCGCCTCGTGCCCGCGTACGACCAGTTTATCAAGCAGCGGTTCAACCGCCAACTCGATCTGTACCTCGCACCGCGTGTGCAGAGGGTGAAGCTGCAGATCGATCCGGAGAGCCTCATCCCGAAGCTGCCGAGTCCCAGCAGTCTGCGGCCCTTCCCCATCTACCGGAGCCTGCAGATTGGGCATGAGGCGAAGCGCGTCCGTGCCGTTAGCGTGAGCCCGGACGGGGGTTGGGTCGTCACTGGGGACGAAGGTGGGGTTGTGAAGCTGTGGGAGGTCATGGTTGGAAAGGAAGTGAAGCGGTGGACGTTCAAGAGCAAAGTCGGTGCTGTAGAATGGTGTCCTCGGACAGATGCCAGCTTCTTCGCCATCGCTATGTGCGTATCTGTGGTTGCTTATTTCGTCCCTGAACCGCCCTCACCTTGCCCTCTCCACAGTGAGGACCACATACACTTTATAATCCCCCCAAGTCTTCCAGCCGCCATCCTCACAGCCTCTCAAAACGCCCTCGCACCTGCCAATCTCCCACCAGCTCCCTCCACTCCCTCACCTGTCAAATGGATATCAGTGCCCGCTGCGCAATCATCATCCGATGTCCCAATCCTCACCCTCAATCTCCCATCCTCACCGGAACCGCCTAAGCAGCTAGTGTGGCACCGGAAGGGCGACTATCTCGCTTCAGTATGTACGTGCACCATTCTTCCATTGTTATTTATCAGAAGGCGAAATGACAGAAAGCTGACCGGATCCAACTGGCGTTCCGTAGCGGAAGGCCAGGCAGGCGTTTGGATCCACCAAGTATCCCGGCGTCATTCGCAGGCGCCGTTCAAGAAGGTGAAGGGAGCCGTCGAGCTCGTTCTCTTCCACCCGTCAAAACCGCACTTCTTTGTCGCGGTGCGTATGCCCATTTATCCCGGATGCTCCCATGACCGCATTCTGATCGATCCGTTTTTCCTCCATTCCTCCCGGACGCGATGGCGGCGTTCTGTGTTTCCGTCCCGCTATGGCCGGTCCTGACCATCTGATCCTATGCTGCCCTGTCTTACAGACGCAGCGATATGTGCGGATGTACAACCTCGCTGAGCAGGCGCTCCTCAAAACGCTTACCCCGGGGACGCGGTGGATATCGTCCATGGACGTGCATCCGTCGGGCGACCACCTCATTGTCGGCGGATACGACAAGAAGCTATGCTGGTTCGACCTTGAGCTGAGCGACAAGCCATACAAGATCCTCCGGTACGCACGCCGTTTCCTAGCCAACGTCCCAATTGATGGCCGCGTCTGCGCTTGCACGAGGCCGGAGCTTCCATGCCCGCCTTCTTCACGGACGCGTCCCGCTCTGCGCCATTTATGCACACCCCTGACGTGATTCATAATTGCATTGACTACCGTCCCGGTCTCTCCTCCGAGGGCGTTCTGGGTGGCGGTCTCGACGCTCGCTTCTCGCGTGCCTTCCTTTTGCCCGCCTTTTCCGCCGTTCGCGTCGCGCCCTCCCGACGCCCCAATGTTCCGCTTACCCTTCCGTTCTGCAATGCTCTCTCACCCTCGCGCCGCTTTACGTCTCCTTCTCGTCTGCTCTCTCCCTCGCCGCCACCCCTAACTGACGTCTGACACTGACACCGACTTTGACAGGTACCACGCGCGGGCACTGCGCTCTGTCGCGTTCCACCCCACGTACCCACTGTTCGCGTCGTCGTCGGATGACGGCTCGATCCAGGTGTTCCACGCGCGCGTGTACAACGACCTGATGACGAACCCGCTCATCGTGCCGCTCAAGATCCTTCGCGGGCACGCCGTGCGCGACGGGCTGGGGGTGTTCGCACTGCGTTGGGTGCCCCGCCAGCCGTGGCTTGTGAGCGCCGGCGCGGACGGGCAGGTGTCGGTGTGGTGCAGCTAACTTAGTTCATCATCTAAAACGGATCTAGCTTGATGGAACGGGGCGCGGGAAGAAACAAGGGAATGGTGTGTGGTTGACGTGTTTGTTCTATGTGGGTGGTTTTGGAAGTCTACGGTAATGCTCGATTGGAAGGCGTTGTTCCAAACTCGTTTGGAGTCTGCTTCCGCTTCGTGCTGTAGGACGGTGGGGTGGTCCGGTCTGGACACTCAGCTGCGCCGCTTTGCAATCCCGAGAACGGGAATCCTAGGGTTGCGGTTCTCTGCCGCGGCGAGGGGCGACGGTCGATCCACTGACTGAGCTTGAGTTTGAGATGACATTGCTCGTTAGGACTAGCAGCCAATGTTCGCTCTATTAGGAACGACCGTTGTTTGCAAGACCAGTCAAGCGACCAATGAGGGATGTCCAAGGGTGCATGACACTGCGGCGGTGAAAGGTGCAAAATCTTCTTCGCTTCAGGCATAAGGTTTGCACTTTACATCCTATACACGCCGGTGGCGCCAGAACCTTCTGACGTTGTGACGCCGACGGGGAGTACCCTAACAGACCATCTCCTCCTCACATGGGCGCGTTCTGCCAGTGGCGGCGTTACGGTAAGTTGCCGCCTGGTCGCATGGGGACAACTACCCTCTCCCCCCCCCCCCACAAACCTTCGCAGGTACAACTTCGTTCCCTCTCTCGTGTGCGATTCTTCGGCAAAGCTTCCAGCGAGGATTCTCCGGATCACCAGAAGCCCCCAAGGTCGTGACGGGGGTACACACCTTTGATATTTTGTTGCAATGTCGCCACGCCCGCCCCATTGCGACAAATATGCTCGGCTCTGGGACAGTTGTTCCGATCTCGCGGGCTGGGCAGGGAGGCGCTGGGATTTTACGTGAGCTGGGCAGATGACAGGCAGGACTCGAGCAGGGGTGAAACCCGAAAGATAACCGCGCGTGGGGCATTGGTAGAGGGTAGCCGCCGCGCAGCGCGCACGAGGCTCTGCCGCAGCGCACCACAACGACAGGTCGGGAGGGAAGCCCGCACAGGGAAGAGCAGAATATCGCAGCGTAGGAGGGACGGCGGCGGACGAGGAGAGGACGACGTAGCGGGAAGTGGGCGTCGATGGAAGGCCGCGGGGTTGGGGCGAGTCAAGTACGAGACCTGCCGGGAAAGGGAGGAGATGCCAGATCTGGCGATAGAGTGTGGCCCGGATCGGGCGGACTGCCTCCGATTGTGTGTGATTTGATCGGACTCGCCTGTTTTGCTTCCGCGTGTTGCCTTTCTCCGGTCTCTCACCCTCTCATCGCACTCATTGATCACCAGATGGACACAACGAGGCGGATCCCAGCTCACACATTTTGCTTGTGCCCAAGAGTAGCGGACACAAGGGTCGCAAATTTGCAGACAAGGGCGGGTAGGTGGCGCGATCGCCGTGGACGCAATTGGCAGGAGACGCGAGGCGCAGGCTTTTTGAGCGTTGGGAACAAGGGAATCGGCGCAAACGGCAACGGGCGACACGTGCCGTAATGCCTGTCGCGTCCAGCCACGGCAGCTTTTAAGTAAAACGAGTCGCGCCAGCCCGCCTTCTGCGTCTGTCTCCCTGTCTCATCCCTAGATTCCCCCGACTCTCTTCACCTCCTCCGACCCTCCGGCTGCACCCATCTCCCTCAGCGCCAGCCATGGTCGATTGGACGTCACAGGTCGAGATTCAGCGGGACAGCGGTATGTTTCCTTATTGTTATCTGCCGACGCGCTCGTTCTCAGTTGATGTTGCTTACAGTGGCCTACGCCAATGTCATCTTCGCAAGCTTCGGTCTGTACATCTGGGAGGTCTTCCAGACATCAGACTTTGAGTGGTCAATTATCGAGAGGAAACGGAAGCTGAAGCTACAAATGGTATGTCGTAAACCTTTGCCCGTGGTTGGCGATCTCACAAAGTAACATTCTGTGTACAGAGTATGCATGCACGTATCCAACACGTATGTTGGTTGTGGAGTTGACCGTTCTATCCAGTTCCCTTCTTCATCGCTCGTTACCTCGTAATCTTCTCGATCTCATCGCTGTACGTGGCTGCGTTTTTCGACGTCGAGGTTAGACTGACTCTTTCGTTCTAGCATGGCCTCCTTCACCGTCAAGTCACCGGTTGGTTTCACTCGAACGATGCTTGCGCGGACGTTGCGCTGACCGATCCACAGATCAACTGTGGGGCGTTGTACACATTTATCTGCGTATGGGACTCTTGTTCGCGCTTCACAGGTGTCCACGCTTTTCTCACGTGACACTTGGCAGGTGGCAGGGAACCTTTCGATCATCTGCGCCTCGATCGTTCTCATGCTCCGGACGTACGTCGCTCGCCCGCCATGTCTTGATCTCCTTTCCTGACTCGTCTCCCCGTGCAAACAGCGTCGCGGTATGGGAACGCAAGCTCCCCATCGTTGCTGCCCTTGGAACCCTGTGTTTGGCCCACTGCGCTCTTCTCTTCCGTGGCATGTTCATCACATCCGCAAGCTACAGCCCAGCGAGCCAAGCATGCGTCTTGACGACGTTGTCGAACACGAACAGGGTGTTCCTGAGCGTCACCTTCTGGTCAAGTAAGTCTCTGATTATTGTAATGACATGCCTTGCAATGCATGCATGGGCTTCTCATGAGCACGTGGCGTTGAGATATTTATTGCAGCTCTGGGCTTCAATCTTACAATAGCCGTGGTTCATGTCCTCGGCCTCATGAGGACCGGCGAACAATTGGGCCTCGTTGACCTCCTCTTCAGGGAAGGCGTGATTTATTACTTAGCAGCCTTCATTTTCAACGCCGTCCCAGCGGTCAGTATCTCCACCTACTTGGAGTTATTGCTTCGCTGACTAACTACGGTATTTGACAGGTTTTCAGCGTTGTGAACTTGAACAGTGAGTAACCACGCTTGATCTCCCTTTTCTTCTCTCGTGTCTGACGCAGTTCCCCAGTGATCATGAACCTGTAAGTCGCAGTTTCCAAACTTCGAGTGACACGACTAACCACTTGGGCGGTCTTCTAGTATCTCCACGGTATGTGCTTGGCCTTTATTCCGATCGATTTGCCTCCTGATCACTGCATGCAGGTTCCTGCCACCATCATGACGTGAGTTGTCATGCGCGTATGGGCGTTTGATGGGTTCCTTAACCACCCCTCTCCAGTGTTGTGTCGGCTACCAGGACAGTGACACGGCTGCGCGACGTTGATGATGACGACGACATCTATGTGCACAGCGCGACGCAACTCACAACCCCCCGCCTGCCCAACCCGCCAGCTCTCCGGTTCCAGAACAAGATCGCGCACTACCCGTCAAGGCCGGAGGTCCACGTCACTACAGACCGGATTGTCATGGAGGATTACGAGTACGTGCCCTGAATTCCTTGTCAATGCATTAATTGACTTATGCGGCTACCGAAAACCTTTCGACCCCAACAGGCCTAGCCCGTCTTCTCTTAATGACAAAGTGTCGTCGCTTACTGGCGACGATAAGTCGACCTTCCACGCTGTATGAGACTGGGCCCACTTTTGCTGTACTCGCAATCCCTTACGCCCATAAAATGCTTGCTCACGACCGCGTGCGTGGCGTTGCTATCGTCCGATTGTGATGATCAATTGATAGTCGTACTGTTTTCTCCTTCAGCTCGTCTCCGTTCCCCGATTTCCCTAGTAACCAACATAACATCTCGCCCTATAATACCCGGCGCCCTTGGTATATGCGCCCCCGGCTAATGTCTGCCTGCCCTAGTGGATGGTGGCACCGTCAGCCAGGTCTTGGACTCAGCAAGAAGGTGGAGGTGGAAGGAAGGAGTGCATGTATGTGTATTGCGAGAAGTAATCGTCGTTGACTCGACCGTTGTGCAGTACATATTTGAGTATCGTTCTACTTAGCACAGCTCCGCCAACTGCCGTCCTTAGTGCGCATCCGTATGTCGGCCCCCATTGTCTTGGGGGTCTGGCCCTGGACTTCTCGCCGCCATCTACCCGCAGGGCGGCGTTCTCCCGCTACCCGCTGTATCATCTTGGTCTTTCATTCCTTCTGTACCTGCCTTCCTGTGTTGACATGCATATATCGCACCCTTGATCCACAGATATAGTTATAGCATACCAATCCCGCATAGACGTTGACCCGCCTGTGCCGTCGCTCCTTAGATACCGCCGTCCATAGATAGTCACTTTGCAATCCACGCAGCTGCTGTCCTTGCTCAACTCTGTCTGTGTGCACATTGCTTGCTCGAGCATGGCGATGAAATCTCACTCGAATAGAGAGACACAAACACTGGTAGATGAACCGACTCAGAACAGACAAGAACGCGTATGCTAACACCTCCGGGTTGCTCCATAACCACCAGATCATCGTCTCCGATGAGAACGGCCGGCTTTCCGTCGAGCCGCGATGCCGCCCTGGCGGTTCATGCCTTTCGCGTTGGGCCGTGCCGGCAAACCCTTAGATGTGCGCCACTGTTCGCGGCGGGAGTTGCGCGGGCCATGCGTGGAGATTTTCTTGGCCGACGAGCTGGCGTCGAGGTCCATTGCGTCTGGGTAATCGGGATCGGGGAGCACACCGGGGGGAGGGGGAGAGGAGGAATGGCAGGACAGTAGTCGAGTGATAGCACACATACGGCGCATATGGCGTGGAGAAGGGGGGTTGAAGGAGGAGGTGAGAATGTGATTGGGGGCGAAAGATGGTGACGGAAGCGTGCGAACCTGCTCCGTCGGCTGCATTGTCTACGGTAGAAGGCTCTTGCCCATCTAAAATTACAGGAAGGCGGGTCAACCATCGGTTCAAATATCGGTTTCATCGGGACAGGAGGGGCTGCGGAAGCGGTGGTCGAACGCCTCTGGCCAGTCCGAGTGGTCTTTGTCGGTGTTCCTCACCCTGGCGCGCGAGTCGCCGCTCGGACTAGCCCCGTCCTGGACCAGCATGGAGACGGGAGGCTCGCAGAACCGGCACATGCGCTCAGAACTGATATCGTCTGGGTCGACAAGCCCCAGGGCCGCAAACCAAAGCGGAGGATCCACTATGGAATCGGGGGGAAACGACCAACCTGCACCGTCGTCCATCCTGTCCGCCTCTGGCAGTGCCTCTCCCTCAGGCATATCCTCGCCCTCGTTATTCTGTGATGCGAGGGTCTTGAGCTTCATGCTGAGGCGATGGAGGCGTGCGGCCTCGGTCGCGGCGTACACGCCTTCCTCGCGCTTCTTGGCGCGGAAATGGCGCTTGACCTTGGAGCGGGTGGATTTGGCCATGATGGTGGTGATGTGTTGTAGGACGGCGGACGTGGTGGTGGCGGTATGGGGGATTGAGGGAGTGTTGAAAGACGACTGAGAGTGAGTCAAGGGAGGATGGTGAGCCGAGCAGCGCAGGTATGGAGCAGGCGAAAAGTCTGACGATCGGGATCGGGCAATGCACGTGTGGAGACGATCGCAGCCCCGATCGCTACTGAACACTTGCCCCGGAGTTGCGCCGCCAGCTGCTTGCCAGTGGACGGCTCGGCACCGACGCACATCCCTTGGATCTCTACTCTGACTAGCCTTGCGAGGGCCCTTTGTCTCACCGCCCATTCCGAGGTTTAAGCTTTGAATTCTGTGCAGTATGTTTCGTACGTTGTCAACGCGGCCACACACTATTGAATGTGCTAACTAGCCGCAGAGTGGATCCCTGATCCATGTCTTCCCTGCCATCCGACGACATGTCAGGGTTCATGTCGGCTCTCAAAGGTTCAAAGCGAATAATAGCCGTCGCAGGAGCTGGTTTATCTGCAGCGTCTGGTATGTGTGTCTCTAGCCACATCTTACCGACAGGCAGTTTCCTGACGGAGCTCCGCGACGAATGGCACCAGGCATACCCACATTCAGAGGAGCAGGTGGCCTCTGGCGCAAATACGACGCGATGAACCTCGCGACCCCCGAGGCGTTTGCGGCCAACCCATCGCGCGTCTGGCAGTTCTACCATTATCGACGCGAAAAGTAACGATATCTCACCTGGACCTCACGCTCCCAGTCCTCGCTGACTTTTTCGACCAAACAAACTGCAGGGCGTTGGCAGCGCAACCGAATCCCGGCCACCTCGCGTTCGCAACGTTCTCTCTCCCGTCCGTGAGAGAGGCCGTTGCCCCAGGTGCGGCCTTCACGCTCATCACGCAAAATGTCGACGGACTCAGCCGCAGAGCCCTCACACAAGTCGCGTCGACCCGACCCGAGCTCGCAGACAAAGTAGCAGCAACCTCCGCCGCCCCCATTGGAGGCTCAGCAGCCATACTTGAGATGCACGGACGTCTGTTCGACGTTGTGTGTACATCCGCCGCGTGCGGCCACAGGGAAGAGAACTTCGATTCGCCGGTCTGTCCGGCGCTGGCGGGAACGGAGAACGTGTTTTCGCGCGACGAGCCTGAGCCGCACATCGACGAGAAGGATCTGCCGCGGTGCAAGAAATGCAAATCGCTTGCGCGGCCAGGGGTCGTATGGTTCGGCGAGATGCCATGGTTCCTGGAAGAAATTGATGAGTTGGTCGAGAAAGCAGACCTCTGCATCGTCGTGGGCACATCATCCACTGCAAGTACCATCCAGCTCGAATACAGGGAAAAAGGGAAAAACTCGGAGCTGACTTGGTGCTGGCAGGTTTATCCAGCAGCAGGGTACGCTTACGCTGTGAAAGATAACGGTGGAAAGGTGGCAGTCTTCAATCTGGACAGGAGTGAAGGTGATGAGGATGCAGATTTTTTGTTCCTCGGTCCAGCAGAGAGGACGCTGCCGAAGGCTCTCGGATTGAAACAGGCGTAAGGATATACGATAGGAGGTTTGGATGAAGGCGGGAGCCCACTCATTAATGATCGCCATATAGCCAGTAGTATCCTGTGGCAAATGAGTCAGATTCACCATGACAAAGTCGGATTGAGATATAAACACACTCTATGCAGAACTCTGCTGATTTTCTGTGGGTCGCCATTTCACTGACGCGTCCTCCACCACTTCCTCCTCCTCCTTCGGGCTCCGTTGCTGGTCCATGAGCGCGTCGTACGCAGGTCTCCCGCGATTGAACACTCCGTACAGCGTGGTGAAGACAGCGGCCTCCCTCGGCGAGCGTTGCTCGCTCCACTGCTCGTCCGTCTGTGACTTGCGCTCCGTCGGGCGCATCTGCTGCCCAAACTTCGGGCGGTTGCGCCGGAGGTAGAGGTTCGTCTCGATACGCGCCATAGAGGACTCCGATATTAACCCAGGTCCCAACGATGGACTTCGGCGATGTATAAACGCGTCATCGATGCTCGAGTCGAGATTCGCCTTTGTGATGAACCTCGGGGCCTCGTGGTAGAGGCCGACGAGGGCGCGCATCTTGTCCTCCGTGAGCTCAGCCTTGGGCCGGATGTCCAGTTTTTGGGTAGAGGAGGATTCGGAGGGAGGAAGGGAAGATGATGCCTGCGAAGACGAGTAACGCGAGCATGATGTTACTCGTCGAAGGGTCGACCGGAGCGAGTTTGTCGGCAGGCTCGACATGGCTGGCGGAGACAACGAGCAGTCAATCACGTGGCATGCTCCAGGCGGCATTGAAGTAAATAGACGCCGGTAAGTCGCGTCCTGGAGCGCGCGCATGCAACTTGGCAACCAGTCACATGGCAGCATAAACGACGTCTACTCGTACATTGCACCCGTGAATCGATATTCAAACATCACCCTCAGCTCTCGGCTTCCGAGTCGCTGCAGCTGCTTCTACTAGTTCTGCCATCATCCCACTCTTCAAACACATCTGCCTAAACACTCCGCCCTCCTTTCCAATCAGGTTCAGCGGCGTGTCGAACTCTATGAGCTCCCCCTTGTCTAGCACTAGCAGTCGGTCGTAGTCAATCACAGTCCGGATGCGATGCGCCACGGTCAGCAGCAACGAGTCCCCGAACTCCCCTCGAATCGTCGCCTGGATCTTTGCGTCCGTCTCAAAGTCGATGCTGCTCGTCGCTTCGTCGAACACAACGATTGCACTGCGGCGGAGCAGTGCACGCGCCATGGACACCAGCTGTCGCTGCCCCTGGGAGAAATTGGTCCCGCCAACGGAGACCAGCATTCCGAGGACGATAGCATCCAAGTCTACGCGAGGTCCGCGCGCTTCAAAAGCCGTCGCGCTCTCCGGTGCCATCCTACTTGGCGCTACGGAGCACACCCGCCGAAGATCAGGCAGCAAGTGGACGCGTTCCAGGACATCCAGACATTCAGCGTCGGTATGATCACCTTCAAACCCATCAGTGCGCGCAAACCGTCTCTCAGAAGACGTGCACCTACAGAACGGATCCAAGTTTTCGCGCAGTGTTCCGGAGAAGAGCGTTGCGTCCTGGGGAATAAATGTCTAGAGGTAACTTCAGTTTTTACAGAAGTGAAGGAACATGAGTGTGCTTACGACGCGAGATCGCAGGTCATGGAGACCGATGTGGCCGATGTTGATTCCGTCGATCATCAAGGTCCCACTCGCAGGCTCCACCTGCAAACAAGTCGAGTGAATAGGTTGTGTGCTCCTGAACAGCATCAGACTCACGAAACGCAAGATGCTCATCGCTAGCGTAGATTTTCCGCTACCTGTCCGACCGAGCAGTCCCACCCGTTCTCTAGCTTTGAGAGAGAAAGTGATGCCATGGAGCACAGGTGGAAGTTCCGGGGCATACTTGACTGTAAGGTCTTCAATGACGAGAAACGAATCCCTATTCGTGCTCGTGGAAGATGGCCAGTACGCTGGCGGTCTGTTGCCATCAACAACAGTAGGTGGCTCCTGAGGAATTTCGAAGTACTCCACAATGCGTTCGACGGAGCTTATGAAATGACGTGTCAGATATGTGGTAACACGCAAAAAAGACGACCATAGGCGTACTTAAAATCGAGCTCTAGCGTCGCCCAGTTTCTGCATACCCAGTAGACACTGTTCGTGAACGACAACGCCGAAGTGATGCATATGCCGGCCAGGCCCGCGTCCACGTATCCCGATAGGGCGATTAATGTTGTGGCTAGAATGGCATGCGCGCTGGTCATCTGGAAGTTCAGAAGCAGCCACCGGTTGACCTGCCAGAACATGTGGTATAGTTGTGCCGCGGTGTCGACCTTCTCAAAGAAACCATCTAGGAAGCGAGCCTCCATGCCGAACGCGCGGATGGTGATGATGCCGTCAAGAGTCTCATCGAGGGCGGCGAAGATGGGACTGGTCGAGGTTGACTCTAGGCGGCGGATATCACGCCCGGCGGGCAGAGACATCATTGCAGTGCGGAGGTAGAAGAACCCGAGGATGGCTGCTGGGATGAAAAATGAAGGAAATATCGCGCTGGTTGTAACGAGGTACACAGTGAGGGGGACAGCCAGTGCTACGGGGGCTTTTAAGATCACTCACACTATAGTGAACATCGCAACCGTAAGGGCCGTGGCATATTCGGTGATCTGCTGCAAGGCTTGGGAGAGAGATGAGTCAATGGTATCTATGTCCTGTCAATCGATGTGAGTGTCGTATTGCAGACTGATTGTGAGAGGGACATCCGACCTTGCTGAACCGGTTGATGATGCGGCCCTGAGGCGTAACATCGTACCATCGCATAGTTGCACGTACGAAGTTCTTCAAAAGCAACTCGAAAAGTGATTTCGAAGCTCTGAGCGCACCAGTATACTGTACCGCCGCCGCACAGATACTGGCCAAGCCGCCGGACAACACAATCGTTGCGTAGATGGCGAGGTAGAAGTACGGTTGCGCCTGGGCAGAAGGCAATGTCGAGACGTCGGCTGGCCCCAATGACGTGGGTTCAGCCATGACCAAAACGTGTTGCGTCTTTTGGCTCTCCCAATTCTGTGATGCTGAGGCATTCAAAGCAGGCGTAAGGTCCTCTTTCCCATACGCTTCGCCCCAAGCCTTAGTGAACTCAGTAAATGGATTATATTCAGCCTCATGACTCAACGCACCTTGAGCCAGAACTTCTCCGCGATGCCAATCAGTTGCGAGGCGATGATGAGCAGGAGCAGGATATACCAAGTCCAGTAAGACCTGCATACGGGTGAGCAACGCACAACGCATGGCAAGATGCGAATACACCGTACGATGCACGAAGGTAAATGTTATATATCGGCCACTTCACACGGCCAGAAGCACGGCGTTCCGCTTCCACAAGCACTCTTGGTTTCCTGGCCTTGCCTGCACCCAGGTAGCCACTCACGAGGCTATCATCCACTTGAGCATGGGCAGGATCGCGTTCGGTTATCTGGTCCTCTTCAAGCGCGGCGATCTTTCCAAGTATACCGCGAGTGCGAAGACTTTCAACAGTGTCTTGGGTGTCGATGCATCCGTTGAGCATGCGGATGAGGTAGTGTGCAGCTGGAAGAACAAGGTCTAGGTGGTGGGTGACAAGAATCTAGATATCATCACCACCGCATTATTCAGCATGATGTGCCTTGAAATTAGCATGTAACGGACTGACCACGGTGCGGTTGGCCAGTAGCGGTCCACGAAAGAGATTCTCCACTAAGAACTGCGCCGTGTGGCTATCTACTGCTGAGAGAGGATCGTCCAGGAGAACGTATTTCGTTGGCGCGTAGACCGCACGAGCAAGAGCCACGCTGGTGACATGTCAGGAAGAGAAAGATAAAGATAAAGAAGCGCAGAAGAACCCACCGAGCCTTCTGACCACCCGATAGACTGACGCCACTGGAGAAAGCCTACAATAAGCAGACGATTTAATAGGAATAAAACAATTTGCACCGACCGTACGCCGATCTCTGTCGCATCCCGGTCCTCGAGAATTGCGAGGTCGGGGTTCAGTGCACAGGCCGCCACCACCGCTCGATACCTTTCCTCGTCGTAGGGAAAGCCAAAAAGTATGTTATCCTTGATACTCTGGTGGCGGAGCCAAGGCATTTGTGCCGCGTAGGATATTGTATGCGATAGCCCGTTGTCATCAACGTCCGACGGGTCCTTGGGGATGAAAATGCGGCCGTGTAGCGTTGTCAGTTCACCCAGCAGGGCCATGAGAAGGGCGGTTTTTCCACTGGCTGTGGCTCCAGAAATGACAGTAAGCCTGCTCTCCGGAAACCGAACATTGACGTGCTTGAGCTCAAAGTGGCTATGCCCAGTTGGTGTCGAGGAAGACGCATCGTCCGTCGTGGCCATACTGTTTGCTGTTGTTCTATCCGTGCGCAGGCTGGACGCATTCCAGCGGAATGAACCATCAGCGATGCCGATGCCGGGTTGCCTATCGTTGGGCGCGATGCGTTGACTTTTCAGAGTTGAAACTTGGTCGTCCACTTCCTCCTCCTCAAGATAAGTAGCAATCCGGTCTAGTGCAATCATGGACTGAGAATCTTGCCATCAGTGACGGAAAGCTAGATGCAAAAGAATAACATACACGAAGCAGCTGGAAGAAAAATGTGTTCGCTGTATTAAATGGAAGGCGGACCATGCCATACACTGCAATGGCCTGAGGTCGCGCGCTCAATCTCGATTTGGACTGGCTTACACAACAAACGCACCGTGAATGCAGTGCCGATGGTCAGCTGGTTGCCCTGCGCGATGTATACGTAGAATGATACCACCGAGACTAGGACGGGGGAGATGGTTCCAAGGAGAGAGAAGCCTATCGCATTGAAGCGAGCTGGAAGCCAAAGTCAGAGGTGTGAAATAGATGCATCCGGACGTGACGGACCTTTGACCATCCATTGCAGCTCAACAGTCCGAGCGTCGAGTACGCGCTTAACCCATCTGTCTTCCCAAGCAAAGAACTTGATGAACTTGACTGCAGTGACGAGCTCGTTGAGGACGCCCATTCGCTTGTCGCGGGCCGTGGAGGTACCTTTTGCGATGCGGTTCGTGCGTTTTGCCATGACATCGTTCAGAGGTAGTGTAATAATGATGACGATGAACCCTGCGAACGCAGCCCAGCCAAGCAATCTGAGCGGCATGTCAGTATTTGAACCTTGCACTGTCGGAGAATCTCACTTGTAGAGGAACAGTGTTGCTACGACAATTTCGAACGGTGCTGGCAGATAGATTGAGATGACAATCCCGTGAGATCAGTGCGATGTTTTTACCTCCATAGACAATATGCATCGCAGAAACAGTATTGGAGACTAGTGTGACGTCAGACGACATGAGGTTCAGAATCTTCCCGCTGTCTCCGCTGCTGGATTGCACATCATCCACGTCTTCCTCCTTGCGCGTGGCCCCAGAGAAGTCTTTCCTCTTCAATGCCTTGTCATAGACGGCGGCCATAAGCTCCGACCGTACCCGACTGCCTGCCCGCCTTCCGAAGAAGAGGTGCTGCAGGTCAGTCTGTGCCCTCAGCATGCTACACACGTACGCCGCGAACGCGTAAACAAACGCAAGTGCACGCGCGTCGGCTCGTTGGTCCTCTTGAGTAACATCCAGGGCGTCAAGGATGCGCTTGAGAAAGAACGGACTTGCATAGCCGAGCACGACGCTGACATACATCAGCAGGAAGTCCAAGAGCATGTCGCGCGAATTCGCCTTCAACAGGCGGATCAACAATCTGCCGTGGAGGAGGGAGAATTTGAAGTAGAGCGGGCGGGCACGCATGATCGGGCTTGGGAGCCAGATGTCGTCTGCGTTGAGCCCGTTATTGTCGAGCGCCTTGCGGATGAGTGGGGTGACCCAATCGAAAGTCACCCAACCCCAAAGTGTGGCATAGTCCTCTGGACCCTGTAATGAAACGGACACTCAGACGATTGCAATGAGTCAGAGAGCCGATAGTAACTCACGACATCTTCCTTCTTGGTGTACTCGTTGGGAAGTGCAAGGGGCATGTTGAACACAATGGCAAGGAGCCCCGTGATGGCTAGAAAGTTGGTGGTATAAATGACGATCTCCAGAAGAGACGGGAGTGGGGTATTGTAGAGGTAGAAGCTGAACAAGTAACCGGCGCCGTTGATGACGGAGAAGCCGAGGTGGAGGATAAACAGGAAGAAAAGATCGAAAGGGACTGTTACAGTGGGCCATGCGATTGGGCGGAGTGCAGCGTATAACCAAGTACTGGAAGTGACCGCACATTGGATGCCACTATACGCGTTGTCAAAGTCCGAGATGAGACGGTAGCACCCGAGTCCGAGCCAAACGAGGAATTCGACAAGTGAGATAGTGGCCAGCAGATTGCGTATCAGTGAGCTAGTAGGATGCTGGTCCTTCAGTGTGTCGTATGCCTCACTGACAAGGAGAGTTTCGGCTTCGGGGAGCGACAGGAAGTTTAAGAAAGGTTGTCCTATGTTGCGAAGTCTTGCTTGCACTGGAGGGAGGGCAGCCACGAGTACAGCCCCGACGAAGGCAGTTGGGACGGAAGTCGCCAGAGAACTGCGGATGCATGGATCCGATAAGTCAATCCAATGAGCTCCGCTGCAGAGTTGCATAGTCGACGCGTGCGTTGTGTGGGCAGGAGACTGGCAATAGAAGACGAAGGGGATGGTGGGCGAGGAAAGACGATGGCAGGACAGGACAAGTGGTAGCTAGGGATCGTCTGTGCAGCATCCCACAATGGGCAGCGATAAGGGAGCGTTAAGGCGAAAAGCTGGCTTCCCAACGGTTGACGGAGAAAACAGGCCGCAAGCTGGAAAAGTTGGAGATGAGTCCCAATATGTATACTTATACACATATACGCCCGACCAAGCGCTCACTAGATACCTCCAGCGCATCCAGTCCCGCTGTCCGAGCCCTTGCACTTCATCCGCTCTTGACCTCGTACCACCACCATCTCTAACAGACGCCCAAGCTCTACTCACGACTCGCTGCCTGTTTCCCTCCCCCCTCCCCCTACCCCCCCTCCCCCTCCCAACGACTAGTTCCACTATCACCGAGGTTGACATACACTACACATCATGAGCCACTCCTCTCACCACCCCAACGCCAATGCTAACACAACTCCACAAGGGTCGACCGACAGGGCGATACAACGCCCTCCCTCAGTCGATCCCATCGACCGACCATCCCGCGACCAGACCACGCTCGGGTCGCAGATCCAACAGATCCGCAACGGCGCATCGTCATCGCCCCCCCACTTACCCTCGCAGCCAGACAATCCCGATGAGCTCCTCTCTTACGGGACTCACAACTGGGAATCAGATAACGGTGAACCTCCAAGGCCCACCAGTGATCATTCAGACAATTTCGTACACGCTCCCAACCCCGTGCCTGCCCTTACGGCGTCCCACGCGCTCGCCAGCATGCCTGCTTCAGACCCCGAGGAGCCGATCGCTGCCCACGCGGAGACCGCCCCCCCTACATGTCTGCCCCCAGCTATTCTTCCTCTGATGATGCTGCCCCGATCCCTCCTACACCGTCCACCACCTCCGCCCTTCCTGCATCGACAGAATCGGATGCGGAAATGTCTGATGAGTCCCAACCGACCCAATCTAATGTCACCCTGGCGTCACAATTCCTCGACATGACTCGAGAGGCATGTCGGGAACACAATCTTACTCTTGCCGACTTGGTGGTCGGGACTGAAGAGGTTCCTCGCTACGACCCCTCGAAACTTTACATTGCTCCCCTCTCCACCAAACATGGCGCAGACTTTGGCCTCGCCCACTGCTGCATGCACATCGCGGCCGCTCGTCAATATTTTGTCCACAACCACCACATTTTGCATGCACTGGTGCTCAACAATGACAATGAGGAGGCGTGGGGCCACTTCCTCACCCTCCTTGACCTACTCAACGCCTCCGTCACTCGCATACGTCCTGACAAATGCCGACACGTGGAAACTTGCTTTGAGGCAGTCGAGGACATCGTCCTTGACTGCATTACTGTTACATGCAACCTCAACGAGGCAGAACGTCTTCGCTTCAAGATGGATGTTGCTGCCCAAACAGAACTAACTCTCCCTGCCTTCCAGGAAGAACTCATCACTGCGGTCCAATCTACTCAGGACCGCCTCAACCAACAAATCACCACAGCCAAAGGAAAGGGTCGCGCTGACCCACCTTCATCACTTTCACCCCCTCCTATCATATATTCCCCTCCTCCGATAGACCACCCCATGCTAGGTGTCGTCGAATGACCCATTGTCGACGACCGCTCACCGAACATCAACCAGGGGACAGCTCAAGTCCCTTCATACAGCGCCACGATGTCCCTCTGCCAGTGGGCTGCCACTCTCCCTGCGACCAGCATTCAATCCACTCCGGATCCCACACCCATCACTCGGACAGGACATGTCACGATCACTACGACTGACCCAGCCCCAACCCCTTGACCCCCATCCCTCATCGAGAGACTCGTTCCACCTTCTCCCCTGATGTGACCAGCACCTCGCAACCTCTCTCGCCCTTTTGAAGACCGGCTGAATCAGTATGGCTGATCCTTTAATGAAACAGACAGTTCTTCCTGCAATGCTCCCTCACATACGCCTCCTCGCCGCACCAAAGGCCAGAAGCGCAAGTCGGATTCTCCACTCCCACTTCCAACCCCCTCAGTCACGAACATTATCCCACTCCCTCACCTCATAACTCCGACGCCGATGGCCCATCCAGCCGGTACCCACCCAATAGGGGGCGACAGCCGTGACTCCTCCTCATCCCGACCGCCCTCCAAAAAGAAATGTATCGAACTCCCATGGGTAGAGAGCGCTTCCAAATGCCTCTACATCACCTACCAGGACCGTTCCCGAGCCCCTCCTCCTAACCAACAACTCCCAGCCATGTCTATCCAGGACAAGGCCAATGTCCACATCAGCCATCTCGTTAACACAGATGCTGAACTCGCTACTCCCCTCGCCCGGGCCCACATTTGCGAAGCCATGTGGAACAAGGCCACTACTGAAATCACCCTCATACTCCACGACATTCCTAGCAAGGAAACGGCCACTGCCATCAAGGGTGTCCTTGCATACATTCTTGATGTCCCCATGTTCGAACTTACCATTCGACAACACCAGTATGCTACCAGTGTCATTTTTTACAATGTCCATGCTGTCGTCTTTGATGACAACAACCTCCCCGCACTTGCTGACCTGCACACTGTCCTCTACCATGCGATTTCTCACACAGACAACCCTCACTGGACTGAAGCGAAAGCCAATGGTGACATTGCCAAAGTCCGCTTTGCCCCACTATGCAATGGCGCTACTGGCTCCGTCCTGTTTGTCAAATTCAACAATACCTCCGCTGCCGCGATCACCAACTTGCTTGTCGGCACCAATCTTATTTTCTCCAACAGAACAAGGACCTCCATGGCCCTTGTCACCAAGGACACGGCGCCGCAATGCAGCAAATGCTGGTGCTTCGGCCATCGTGGACCGCAGTGCCTCAACCCCACCTCCAAGTGCACCCTCTGCGGCCACTCTCATGAAGTACATGATCATGACAAATTTGTTGCCATGCATGGCGCAAACACCCACCCCATCAAATGCGTCAACTGCTTGCTGGCGCACCTGTCCAACAGCAAGGATTGCGCATTTGCCAAGAACCGTGATTCTGACCAATGGCTCGCCGATGCCTACGAGCACATGTGTCATGTCGATGAGGTCGCCCACCCTGAGTCTGTTCCAGGCCGACAAGGCCACCCGGGCCTGTCCACTGTCATCCCCAAATGTCGTGCATCTCGCGCTCGACCTGCCACCCCATCTGAGACACCCCGGAACACGAACATCGCGTATGTCTGGCAACAGGCAGGCGAGGGCTCACACCCCAGACCACCATCACCCAAAACCAGCACTGGCTTGACCAACAATGGCAGCCACTCTCCATCTCTCTCCCCTCTTCTATGCAAGGGTTTCTCTACAACCCCGGCTTAGCTGCTCCTCTACCCACAGCCCTCCCTGACCCCCGCTTTAGCCCCGCGTTGTCGTACTACTTCGACCCGGATAACCCCATCTGCACCCTGTCTGGCCCTGCCATGATTCAGACTCTTACACCTAACCCCACATGGGGCCGGGACATGTCATGAACAGGGCATTATGAGCTACATATATAGTACCAGCCAAGTGTCAAGCCTAAGCTTGACATTGCGCC
>JAKLMY010000079.1:0-106289 GCA_022814645.1 Ganoderma meredithae | reverse complement strand
AACAAACGCGGGATAGCGTGTGCGCTGTCAATGTTACAGAAGAGAAGCAAACCTGTATACGTAGATACTGCCAATACGCGAGATATTAATAAAAAAAAAAAAAAAAAAGATGGTCTACTGGCAGGTCAGAGTCTGTCCTGCTTATCGTTCCGTGTGATTTTCAGAAGTCACGCCGTGACATGCACAGCCTGACGGTCGCTTTGGGGCTGCGCTGCCAGCGAACGACGTTCGACAATCCAGGTGCCAGTGGCTGCCATCCGGGCTGCATCATGCATCAGCGAGAGGAATAGTTCAGTGCCAAGACAACGCATACGTGGTCCTCGACCTCAGCTTCTCTTCTCACCCCGACCTTGCTCCGCTCTCTACTTTACATCCAACTGACTTGAAAGCCGATATGTTCGAAAGCGGGCAGATCTACGTCCTCCTCGGCACCTTTGCCGTCATATTCATCCTCCAGAGGTTCAGCGCCTTCCGACAGGAAGAACGGGCGGTTGGGTACGTTGCGCGCTTTGGGCATCGCAACTATCGCAACCGGTAACGTTGGCTGACTGGGAATGGCACGTACAGCTATTGGCCCGGCCTCCGGACAGTTTTTAACGACCGCTGGCTCGTTCCTCCCTTCCGGGTCAAGTGGCTGACACCGGGCATGCAGTGGCCCTTCTACACAAACTTTGACGACTTCGAGAAAGCAGGGTGGGACGTCATCACAGTGGTACGTTGCCAATCTGTGGATGCACCTACTTACCGAGCGCGACGCCCTGTACGCCACAGTACAGCAGCTGTGGACGGCGTTGACATGGATTGGCGCACACTGACTGTTGCTGCAGATCAACCTGCTCCCGCGGCCTAAGGCGGACGTGTACATTGCAGACCCGAACATCATCAAGGTTCGTCTCTGCCGTGTGTCCTCGCCTCGGTGCCTGTATAAGTCTTTCCGCTGAACCGCGCCAATGGCCATGTGCAGGAGATAGTGGGCGCGCGGGCGCGCTTCCCAAAGCCGACCGGACCCTATGCGCTGCTGCGGGTGTTCGGAACAAACATCATTGCCACCGAGGGCGACGAGTGGAAGCACCAGCGGAAGATCGTCGCGCCCGCCTTTTCCGAGGTACGTATATGCCATCGCTCGCTTTCCCCACACTCGTACCGCGGGCTAACGTGGTCATTGGACTAACGATGCTGACAGCGGAACAACCGGCTTGTCTGGGACGAGACCATCCGTATCCTCGAGGACCTCGTCCAGAGCCAGTGGGGGTCGCGCGAGGTCGTCGACGTGAACCACATCATGGACGTCACAGTCCCTGTGCGTGTTCTGTCTCGCTCATCCTTCCTTCTCGGAATTGGGGTCTAATGTATGTGCCCCGGGTAGATTACGCTGTCCGTCATCGGTGTCGCCGGTTTTGGGCGACGTGTCTCGTGGAACGAGGACAGGATCGCGCCGGCAGGGTACGCGATGACGTTCACGGACGCGCTGTATGAGGTGTCGCACAGGCTGCTCTGGAGGATTATGTTCCCGGTTTGGATGTTGCGCTGGGGCACGCCGACGATGCGTAAGTTCATGAGAGCTAACGAGGATCTCGAGGTACGTCGTCGTTCGTCTCGCGTTGCGCACTTCCAGAGCCCGAGTGAGCCAGCTGATTCCCGCGCGTTCGTCTCTGTAGAGGTATCTTAAGGAGATGGTCGAAGCACGCCGGTCCGCCATGGTCAAGGAGGAGCGGTACGACCTTTTCAGCAGCTTGCTGGACGCGAACGAAGCGGAGGAAGATGGCGCTGCGAAGATCTCTGACGATGCACTCCTCGGTGCGTGTGCTCGCCTCTAATTCGATTGTGGATGCTTGACATCGAGATGGTCCTAGGTAATATATTCTTATTCCTTGTGGCCGGGTACGAGACAACGGCCCATACGCTGGCCTACGCCTTCATTCTGCTGGCACTGCATCAAGACGAGCAGGAGGTTTTCTGCCAGAACATCAAAACTGTCCTGCCTTCTGGCCGGAACCCTGTAGGCCCCTTTCTTTCGTGACCCTAGAGGTATCTCAATATTGATTTGTTGGCTCCAGACGTACGAGGACTTCGGCTCGCTCTCCTACTCTCTCGCGTGCGTCTCCCTGTTGCTGCCCTGACCCGCTCTTCCACTCACACTAACACCTCCGTAGCGTCCTGAACGAGACCCTCCGCCTCTTCCCCCCGGTCGTTTTCATCCCCAAAGTCAACGTCGACGACGTCACCTTCACGACCACGAACGCTGCCGGCGAGAAGGGCACCATCCCGATCCCGCGCGGGTCCCACATCTCGATCTGCACGCCCTCGCTGCACCACAACCCGCGGTACTGGGAGGAGCCGGACAAGTTCAGGCCCGCGCGCTTCCTCGGCAGCTACAACCGCGACGCGTTCCTCCCCTTCAGCGCTGGGCCGCGCGGGTGCATCGGGCGCGGGTTCGCGGAGACGGAGGGCGTCGCGGTGCTCACGCTCATCGTGTCGCGGTACAGGGTCGAGGTGAGGGAGGAGGCGCAGTTCATTGGCGAGACGTTCGAGGCGCGGAAGAAGAGGCTGCTGAAGAGCGTGCACAGCTTGACGGTATAGTGCGTCTTCGTTTCGTCAGTTGTCGCGTCGCGGAGAGATACTGACCAGAGTTTGCAGTCCAGTGCGCGCACCGCTGGTCTTCAAGCGCAGGTGATGCTCGTAGTCGCTCAGGGCAGGGGCTCAACACTCCTAGCTGGGACTTTTGTCGTCAGCGAGCTGGCTGCGTCTTGTTTGTTGTATGTTGTACAATGCGCTGGTGACACAGCCTATATCGTATTCGCCACACCCGTTGACTGGGATCGAACTGGCAAAGTGCAAGAACTAGCTGCACTTGCAAGTTGATACCGACTATGTCCTTCAGTGACATGCCAGGAGGCGCTGCAGATCCACGGCAACTCGGACCAGTGCTGGTGTACGTTTGCGAGTTCAAAGCGCGCAAGGCGATGCCATTTATGAAGAACAGATTGAGGACGACTCCTGGATCACGGCCGGTGTTGTGCATGGAGGATGTCAATGTAGATGGAGTTCGGAATGTGGCATTGAGAACTTGAGACGCAGGATGGATGGCTCTTGGAGCTGCACATATGTATTGAAAAACAAGGTTGCGTTGAAATAGGTCGCACTTGAGCTTGCCTACATTAGAGCCGAAGCCATGTTCTGGCCGTTACGGCTCGGTCAAGGTAAGTAGCAACGTTAACAGACAACTGAACACCAATATTACACTGGCATTTCACACGATTAATAAATGTATCAAGCCTGGTAAGTAGCTGAGTCTAAAGTAAGCTAATCCACGCTGAAGCCGCACCTGACATCAGCCTGCTCAAGTGCGAGTCAACTAGTTCATCATCTCTCTTCAGAACAACATTCAATATCCCTGCTCTACGTCAAGAAGCCTTGTTGCGGAACGATTTCGTCATGCCGACACTGAACATGGACGTTCTGGCCATTGTTTGCGAGTTTCTTACCGACTCCGCAGACCTGCTTTCCTTCGCGCTCACCTGCTCCTCTCTTCGCCCTCTTGCCACCAAATGCCTGCTTTCTGTCCATCCCATACATCTCAGTCTCTCACGCGGAGACTATACTCGCAAGTTTCTCTCTTTCCTTTTGGCGGACGCGCACGCTCGCACGCCCCACATCCACGTACTGAAGCTCAGCCTTGACCGCGACATCTCGCTTGAACACCCTCCCCCTGACAGTATCGCAGACCAGCAGGGTGACTCTCCTCTCCTTATCAACATTCTAACCTCGTGTACACATATCGAGCATATCAGACTCTTCCTCAGCGACGGGTACTCAGCTCACAACGACAACTCTGGCCTTATCGACACGATCGCTGCCATCCCAAGCCTCCGCTCGCTCTCCGTGTATGCCTCGATCAGAGAGGCAGTCACTGTTCTCAGCACCGTTCGCGCTCCTCTACGCATGGTGGGGATCCATTGCCGTAACATACCAGAGGGCTTCTGGTACCCTGCCGCGCTCCAGAACACTTTAAATCTCCCCCGTCTCGCTACAACACTCACAAACCTCGAGCTGGGCCTGTTCGCGGTCGACCGGTATTCAAATGCGTCGCTCTCCGAACTTCATCCCGCGTCCGTTTTCTCCATGGCACGGTATCCCGCCGTGCGGTCGCTTTCCATTGACGCCTTCATCCGGCAGCCGCGTCTGGACCATCTGCAGCACCTCTTCCCAGCACTCGACGGCACGCTGTCCGTCGGATGCATCGATGCATGGCTTCTCCGGAATTCCTACGCCGATATCCGCGCCACGAATCAGCGAGCGCAACAGAGTGCTCCCTCGCGTGCGTGGAAGAAGCTCGATCGGGTTGTAGTGCGCCATGCGTCGATGCTCTACGCCCTCGGACTGCTCTGTCCTGTCCGATTGGTCGTCCTCGATGTCGCATTCGTCCATCTCACGCAGCTCTTTCATGCCAAGGAGGCGCTGCGCGAGAACCCCGTCCCCCGACTGAAGCTGTCGCTCCTGCTCGTCCCCAAGTTCCGCATAATGTTCGTGGAGCTGCTCTCTCCGGAGCTCGCGGGCACGCTGACCCATCTCACGATCTGCTTCCTATACTCCAACGGCAACGGGCAACCGACCCTGCGAGAGGCGGAGATCTTCGCGTTGTTCCGATGGGACACTCTCCTAGTACGTGCCTTAAGTTAAGTTCGCCGGACGAGGATGCCAGTCGAGTTCTCATTTCATTTCCCCTCCATCCTACATCATCACAGGGGGATATGGTCTCCGCATTCCAGCCCCTGCGCAGGCTTACCCATCTTCGCATCGTCGTCCACGCCACCGTCTGCCACGACGGGACCTGGACCCCGTCACACTCTGAGGGCTTCGTGCGCTCCATCCGTGGATCCGCGTTCGAGGCGACAGCGGCCCCGCTCGTGCCTCCCCTCCCCTCCCTACAGTTCCTCGCACTCACGACCAGCGGGTGTCTAGCGCACCAGCACCCCAAACAAGGTGGGGGCAGGGCGTCCTGGAAAGCGTATGAGCAGTGGAACGTCACGCGGGCCTACCGCGTCGCCCAGCCGCCAGGGCCCGCCTCGGAGTCGGACGCGATGCAAGACCGTGACAGCGAACCGGTCCTTGTAAGCTTGCATGACGAGGTCGCCGCGACGATCATGAGGAAGGAGGAGCTCAAACTTTCGGAGACGGACAAGGTCAGTTTGGTCCGCCGCTCCGCATGGTCTTCCGAGACAATTGCTGAGCACAACGGTCCGCGAAACAGACATTCATGACGTCGCTCCTTGTCCGACAGTACCTCTAGAGACTTGCAAGCGTTCCAACGCAATGCCATCGGGAAAACCGAGACTAGCTACGGGCGTGTACACGAAATTTTCAAACTTGCTTTGGAAAGTGCACCGCGGCTGCCAAGGCGCTGGGGTTCCGGATGCGCAGGATCAGTATATATTAGATTGTCAGTAATGCGCTCGGCTCGATCAGTCTTACCCTAGCCCATATGGTGGTGGAGGCCCACTTAGCAGGATCGAAAGAGGTGACATTCTGACCTTGCTCGCGCCGTTTCGTCACTCGTGTACGAAGTTCTCGAGAGTCGACCCAGGACAGTGGACACATAGGAGGTGCAGCGCTCTCAGGCTGGCGACTGCGTTGCATCGAGTGCCAGCGGTGCAGTAGTAATTGGGGCAGAGCCGGTTCGCGGAATGGCATCCGTGGACGAACGAGGTTCCACAGGGGCAGCAACTTCAAGGGGAAGAACAAGACGATTGTGGCCGATTCAGGTGGACGAATATCAACGAAATGCGATTGGCGAGGCCTGGTGAGGCTGTGCGCCTGCACACTGCCATCGCTAAGACAAGCGCCAAACGGTGGTCTCTGCGACGAGGTCCTCTGCAGTAACTTTAAGTGCCACTCTGAACCGTACATCTCCCAACGCTCAGCCACCTCATAGAACACACTATGGGCCTTGTGGTATTGAATGAGGATGTACTGGCCATCATCTGCGAGTTTCTCACTGACGTCTCGGACATCCTCTCCTTCACTCTCACCTGCTCCTCTCTCCGCCCCGTCGCCAATAGGCGACTGCTTTCTTCTTGCACAACCAATCTCAAAGACAGTAACTCGATTCTAAAATTCCACTCCTTTCTCTTCACGGATGCGCAAGCTCGCACGCCGCACGTCCGTGCCCTGAAGCTCAATCTCGATTTGGACAACTGGCGACGCCCTTCCCGAGTCCCACAAACATCAGGCGACTTTTCCCTTCTCATCAAAACCATATCCTCTTGTTCACGTCTCGAACACATCGAAGTCTTATTCGGTGACTGGTACTCCGATGTCGATAACTCCCTTGTTGTCAAGGCGATCGCTGACATCCCATCTCTACGCTCGCTCTCTGTCCATGGCTCGACCAGGGATGCGCTTACCCTTCTGCGACAGGTTCGCGCACCTCTATGCAGGCTCAGGATTTAGTGCCGGAACATTCCAGGCGACTACTGGCACCCTGCCGTGCTCGAAACCACCCTTAACCTCACCCGCCTAGCCTCAACGCTCGAAGGACTCGAACTGGCCAACTTCATCGTCGATCGAGATGATATCCAGAAGCTGCTCAACATTTCTACGCCGTCCGTCTTCGACATGCCTCAGTGTCGTGCTGTCCGGTCGCTCTCCATCCGCTATTTCATACGACAGCCGCGGCTCGACCATCTCCAGCACCTCTTTCCAGCACTCGACGGCACGCTCTCTCTCGGGAAGCTCGATATATGGATACACAAGAGCTCCTACGCCCGCATCCGCGCCGCGAACCAGCGAGCCCAGTTAGACGCCCCCTTCCGTGCATGGAGGAAGCTCGATCGAGTCTGGATGGACGATGCGCAGATGCTCTATGTCCACGGGCTCCGCTGCCCGATCCGGCTGATCATATTCGAATACCCAACACCCTCGCATAAGCAGTTCCATTATGCCAGAGAGGCGTTGCGCGAGAATCCCGTTCCCCGGTTGAAGCTGTCGCTCGCCGTCAGCCCCCAGGTCCGCAAGCTCGACGAACTGCTGTCCCCAGAACTGGCGCGCACGCTAAATATCTCATGGTGTGCTTCGTGTACTCCAACCGCGACGGGCCGTTGCTCGCTGGCGAGGCGGAGGCCTTTGCATGGCTACAGTGGAATGACCTCCTGGTACGTGGGTCACCCATAAGAGAGCGAACTCGAGTGCTCATTGTGTCCCCTCGTCCTGCATAGGGCGAGATGGTCTCTGCGCTCCGGTCTCTACGCGATCTGACCCATCTTCGCGTCGTCGTCCACGCCACCGTCTACCACGGGGCGTCCCGGGGCACCCCTCACTCAGAGGACTTCGTAGACGCCATCCGCGGGTCCGCATTCGCCTTCGAGGAGGTGGCAGCCGCACTGTCTCGCCCGCTCCTTTCGCTGTAGTTCCTCGCGCTGACTACGAGCGGGTACCTCGCGCGTCTGTGCCCCGAACACAACTGGAAGGAGCCTTGATGGGCATATGAGCACTGGAACGTCGGCAAGGCATGGCGCATGGAAGCACAGCCTGAGATGGAAGGCATGCAAGACGGAGACCCGGTCCTCGTGAGGTTGCACAGCGAGGCCGCCGAGACGATCATGAGGAAGGAGGAGCTCCTGCTCTCGGAGGCGGATGAGGTCGGCCCGTTCTCTATTACTCACTTCTGAGACGATGCTGAGCTTGGGCGTGCGTGACACAGACGAGGCTGCACCTTCGAGAGCGCTAGCGGCCGTAGGTACGTCGTGATATATCCGACCTCGCATGTTGCTTCAATCGCTGGGACCTCCACTTTATCTGCCACGTATCGTTTCACCTGCCCCAAGAGACGCATAACCCTCCGCTGTCCGACATACTCGCGACGCCTGACCGTTCAGCCCGGCGCCGCTGGACGCAGGGTCACTCGCAGCCCATCGTAGACGGTATCAACACTTTGGTCTCCAGGACTCGGACTCCATGCTGAACCTTCCATCCCCAACTCTTGTCTCATCCACGTTTACGAGGTGTGCGTTGCGCGTGCAGGTGGCGCAGGCGATGCGCAATCAGGTGTGGGCTATATTGGAAGAGTCTCGAAGGAGGCGGGCCCGATTGCCACGGTGCGGGACGAATGGACCTCTAGCACCAGACGACGACGTAAACGGGTATAGGTTTCTGCGTTTCTCTTCATTCATTTTACAATTCGTGCTTCTTGAGGCGATGAGTTCCGTTGCAAGCGTCCAAGAAATAGCATGAGCGGGTTTTCTGCGGGGGCACGAAGGTCATGATTGCCTGTGGCAACACGACTCCGAGTCAGAGCCTGTCACGAATACCGCGCATAAACCACCGCGTATAACAGGTTCTGGTATGTCCACCTACCGCATAGACAGGTTCGAAAGTTGATCCATTCAACGAGCATTCATTAGTGGGACATTATCCTAGTTCCAGAGGAAGTTGGCTGTGCATGTACTACTTGGGCGAACTCGGGGCTAGTCCAGAGCCGACACCTCGCGAGAGACTTGCGCTCAGGCTGGTTGACGCTGCGGAGAAGCGCTAATTGCAGCGCATGCTTCGTGCAGGCTTCCTGCCAGCACTGCAGTCGCCCATGCATTCATGCTTCATGTCTCAACCTGCTTACTCCTCTCTCTCGCAGTTGTGGGCATGATTACCAGCAGACCCCAACTGGCTCGGTTTTCTGCCAACTACACGTTACTGACTAGGTAACGTGTTGATCTCCACTGTTCAATCTCGTCGACTCAGATGCCGCCAGGACGCTCACATTATATTAGTGCCCGGCCGTGGGGCCCGGCGCGGGCAGCGGTCCCGGGGCACCATTGGCTTTGTGGGGTCTCGGATCATCACGGGCTCTGGCTTCTTCCGACGCACACAGTCCGCCCCCGGACGGTTCGGGTACCTCGTAGCCTAAGAGTCGCTTTTGGTCATCATCGGCGACAACAAATCCTCCAGGGCAATGCTTGCCTTGTTCCAGTGTGTTCCTGCGAGATCGGAACAACATGGGCTCCAAGAGAACTTGGGCAGCCTTTGAGCCATGTACAAGTGAGTTAGTCATTAATGTTGTGGCTGCATACGTCATCGGCGATGCCAATCAGCGCACGCTCATCCCTACCATGATGCTCATGTCTGGCGGAAGAAACGACCCTCCCGTTTTCTGTATGCCGATCAAGAACATTCCAGATCCGGCGTTGTTCTTCTATTCGTCTCGCAGCACATATCGTGTTCTTATAAAACCGCCTGGGGCCTCCCTTGGAGCCTCAGTCGCTCCTTCATTCTATTTCCTCTCGACGCCGACGACCTATTGCCAGAATGTCCTCGCAGCAAACCATAGTCGGTCCTGTGTCATACCTGTGAGGCTTCAAATTCGATGCTAGGCCTCTGTGGATCAATGCTGACGATGATTGTCCGCTCCGACAAGACCACTCACAAGCTATTGCACCTTTGTCACTTTTGGTCAGTTTGGAAGTTTTTGGCCATGTGGAACTGCGGCTGACTAGTAACGCACGCGTATACTTCCAGCAATCGTCACCTACGACTGGCTCAGTAACCTAGACAAGGAGATTCGTTATATGTGGCGTTTCCGCAAGGGCTTCAAACTCAACGCCGCCACGGTGCTGTATGGGCTCAGCAGTTATCCAAGTATCGCCAATCAAATTCTTGCAGTACGAACGGCATTTCCTATGACGGAGTTGGCGAGTATTTCGGCACCATTGTCATGTCATTACGAACTGCTGACGATCTCTCAGGCGTACGCATGCTTTTGTATCTCGCAATCCATACTTACCAAAGCATCCCAGCAGTTGTCGTGTCAATCACGTTCTTCAAATCGTAACAGGGATAACCAGTCTGCTTGTAGCACCAAGTGCGTGTATTGTATTCGAACCCTCTTTTAGTCGTTGTTGGTTACCGAGTCTTACAAAGCATTGCTCACACCCAGCGTTCTCAGTCATTCGGGTCTACGCTCTCTTCCCAAGCAACCGAGCTACGGTAATCCCTGTATTTCTTCTGTTGTTTATTCCGATGCTCGCAACATGGGTGTGTGATCGTTATTGTGTATAAGAGAACCCCATCACCTCTCGCCTAACCGTGTCACGGTCTATGCAGATAGCGAGAATCCCTTACTACCAAGTACGAGTCCTATCCAATCAGCTTCAATGCGCACCAGCACCACAGTTGTCATCCATACCTGGAGTGGGACACAGGTGAGAGTCGTTCAAGGTCCTCTCGTCATTGCTGATTGAACGTATCCTATTTCGCAATATCCAGATGTTTGTGGCAAAATTACGTGTCCGCATAACGGAATACTACTAACGTCCAAATAGTAGCTGCAGCCGCTGTACTGTGTTGCAATATCGCAGGCGACATCCTTGTCCTGATAGCAACATGGTCCAAGACGCACCCAGCGCAATGGAAGGTATTGAATCGCCCCTCGTTGGTGCATGCCATGTTGCATAATGGTACGTCGCTTGTATCTCTCCATGTGTCAATTCGGGTTTAAGTTTTATATATAGAATGCATGTATTTCATGTAAGTTCCTCCATCCCGCCACCTTCGACATCCGAAGTCGTGTCTGTCGCGCGGGCACCGAACCTATGATAACACATCCCGGGCTCTAGCCTCGTCGCCAGCATGAACGTCATCAATGTGGTGCAACTGGTATGGCCTCCTCCATCCATGGACCAACATCCCTCCTCTTCGGACCTAATCGCGCTATGCCAGGCTACGTCCGCCCACCCCTTCACCAACTTCGGCGCCAGTGTCACCATCCCGTACGTCGCTGCCTCGTCCGCCGAAGCCGTCCCTATGCTGACCCATTTTCAGCCTGACTACCGTCCTGGTCTCCCATTTCCTTCTAGACCTGCAGCAAGTGGCCGACCGGATGGCCACAACAGCCTCGTCCGAGTCCTCGCTGGAGTCCTCGCTGAATTTCGCAGCCGTCGACCCCCGGGCCCGAGCTCTGAGTAGAGTGGCCAGTCGCCGGCCGGCGAGGCTGCCAGCCTTCACCGCGCCGGGGCAGTCGGACATCCCCTTCGGGGTCGGGGAGCATGTAGCGCAGGCGGACGAACTCGAAGGAGGACCCGACTCCGACTCGGATGCAGGGCTGCCACTGGCATGAGGGGACGGAGACGAGGTCGCCACGCCAGCCATGGCAGTAGGAATAGAAGGGTACGAGAGCGTATAAGTTTGAGGGTGCATCTAGGCAGTCCGTACACACGCGTGGCGTCGCAGGGGTAGTACTCGCTTCCGGCTTGTTGCCCATATGCTAAGGCTCCAAGCGCGGGCGTCGTCGTCCTGTACCACAGCACACTCCACCACCCACCTCAACTTGCCCCCACTGCATCCACCCACTGGCACCTGCAGACCAGATCCTCCATCGTCTCCACTGCCTTGTTCTCTGCGTGCCGTTATCGCGCAAGTGCGGCCGCCCGACGCAGGTCGACACTGCACAATCCGCATCGCATTATTGTCCCAGCTTGGATCGCATGTTGAGCTTGGTAGATCTCGTGTCGCTGTGTATTAGACAACATATCCTTCATCTTTAGGTCCTAGACGACCTCCATACTTCATAGGGAGTCTCGGCAAGTCTGACGAGTCACTGGAAGGATGGGAGCAAGGAGTCAGGTGCGATGGGTCCTGACCGGTTGGCCCTGGAGCGAGACAATCCCGTTGTCAGAAATACATTGAAGGCATTTATTTCCCAGATGAGACGGTGAAATGTGGTGACGTCTGCGAGTTACTGAGGACTATGGTGGATAGAGGGATCCGGGAGACCATGACTGTCAATTCGAGGAGGGGAAGTGCCAAGGAGGATGGCAATACATGCGACATCCGACGACAAAACCGGACGCGCTTCCACGCTGCAAAACTCCAGAGCAATGATCGCAGCGCATATTATTTTACCAGGGGAAACTTTGCTGCCGCTCGCGCATGTAAACACCACAATAGACCACGAGTACAAATTATGGTGTTATCATTCGATAGCAATTCGACTAGGCGCGACGGCGATACACAGTCTACCTACAGTCCGAGGCAGAGAGATAGAGAGATAGAGGGTCGGTGCTGAGACGTTCGGAAGCTATGGATAGAGCGAGTGCGTATGTTATGCAAGACTCGAGTGTATGCAGGTGAGACAAAGCAAGTGTGGCGAGACACGACCATGTTGCGTTGGGGATCCAATGACCGGGAATGGTGGATAGGATGCGATGAGGGCAGGGAGACTCGTCCGAGTAGACATGGAACTGGATGATTCCGAACTTGGAGTGAAGGAGAGCACTGGAACCGTAGGAACGAGAATGATGATGCAGTGTTCCGTCCAAGGACCGAATTATGATGCTTGGTGCGCGAATGCTTGGCAGATGGGATGGTAAGGAAGAAAACGAGAACGGGACCTAAACAAGAACAAGCGCGCGTTGGCGCCAGACATGGGACATTTTGGGAGCAGATGATGCGGCGAGTTCGATGGGGGTGATGAAGCGAAAAGATAAGTAAAAAGATGCTGGTGTGAGATAGAGATGTGATTGAGGATGCAAAAGGACGTATAACAATACAACGTGCAGCCACGTCGGGAGACTTGTGAGGTCCGTCAGACCAGGCGTCCGCAAGAGGAACGATTGCGCGTTCAGAGTCGTGAATGGACTTGAGAGATTAGACGTGAGTTGCGTCAGAGATTGCACGAGGAGTTGAGCATTGTTGTGAGAGCATGCGAGTCGGAGATGCTGGAACGTGTTGGAGCCCACAGAGGGTAATGGTGGTTGTCGCGATGTGGTATGATGACCTTAGACCAGTCGAACGAAGTTGCGCGGAGTTCGAGACCACGATTCGGCATGCTTCAGACCGCAGCGTTGGCACGGAGCATGAGAAGACGATAACGAGGATGCGAAGCAGCAACTAGAACGCAACGTCGGAGAAGCGGTCGACGCTAGAACCACGAGTAGATGCGTAGCGGTTGCTTGCCGGAGAGGGCGAGGAGAAGGTGAACGCCGAGTATATGCGTTTCCGCTCGGGCGTGGAGAAGACGCTAGCAGCCGACGCAGGGGCGACAGGCGATGCAGGGACGTCCTCCTTCTCCGCCGTCGGCGGAGGGGTGACAGGACGGTCGACCTTCTCAGCGACCGCGTCTACAGCGGCCTACGTCGGAGATGAGATGTAAGCTGACGACGTAAATGCCATCAGGAGATGTCCGCACCTTCGCTTCCGCAGCCTTCTCAGCGCTCTCGACCACGTCCTCCTTGGTCGTAGCCTGCTCATAGGCCTCGGAGATGTCGGCCAGAGGGAGGACGGTGAGCTCCTTGCACTTGGCATCGATCATGGCCTGATCGAGAGAAGCAGCCTCTGCGGCCTCCTCAGCCTCCTCCGCAAGGCGCGGGAGGGATGGCTCGCGGCGAGCCCTGGAGGAGGAGCTGCGCTTAGAAGACGTCGAGGTGGAACGCTTGGCCTTCTTCTCCGTGGAGGAGCGAGACTTGGATTTGGACGAAGAGGTCTTCTTGGCGGGCTTCTCCGCAAGGGGGCGAGGCTTCTTGCTCGGGGAGGGAGGTTGAGCCTTGACGATGAGTGCTGTCTTACGTTTCTTGCCGAGGCTCTGCTCGGAGAGCGCACGGCTGCCGGTGAGAGGGTCGATGTTCTCCTTGTCTGGGCAGAATACGAGAAGAGGGCCTGTAGAAACCGGCGCGGTGGGCGGGGAGGAACTCGTGGTTTTGATAGGGGATGCGAGCACGTTGAGCACGCCCTCCTCGGTGGAAGACTTGAGGGAGACGACCTGGACTGGAGATTCCTCGGGCTCGTCCTTGAAAACGATGAAGCTGCGCGTCTGGGTAGCCATGTCGTCACGCGTCCGGATATAGGGTGGGTATGAATTGTTGTGGAGAAGGTTAGTATGGAGAGGTGGTTGGACCGTCTCGCGTCGACCGACGACGTGTAGGGAGAGATGGGAGGAGGTGGGGGATGAGGAGGGGGCGACGGTGACGAGGACAATGGTGAAGAGGGCAGCCTGGGCGGGGCGGGTGTCTCGGGGAGGACGAGGACGAGGTTGGGGAACAAGCTCAAGATGAACCTCCTCCGGTTTTGGTCTCCCCGTTCGAACTCCGCTGCCTCGAGGCCGCCTGCTCCAAATCAAGCGCCCTCCGCGACGCGTCGCGCGTCGCGATCACGCGCGCTTCCTTTCTAAGCGCGTTGCTTTCGTCCACAAGTTGCACGATCCCCGATTGCCCTTCCAGCTTTGTCCCCTCACACCGAGTTTATAAGCACACAATGGCCACTCTCTGGATCATTTGCCTTCAGGTCTACGCGGGAGGGGTGTTTAATTTAGGGACCTCGTCTTACACTCCTCAGGTACGCGGCATCCTAATCTTCGCATCGTCTGTCAATCAGGGTGCGTGGTGGCACCGGTCGATGGTGGATAACCAGCAAATTTTCTGGCGCCCCAAGCTCGTACAAAATTTACTTATTCGTTACTAATGCCGAATTATACTGAGCATACATACATTCCATGAAGTGCTGCTCGAATTCGAGGTTCTGCATGCATTGGCATATGATCTCAGAGGATACTGCTGAAAGCTAGCACCCATTAATCGTATTAGTTGGCCAGTTGGTCTGGTAGGAACCGTTTTTATATTATCAGACTGGCTAGCTTTATCCGCGGGGCGTTCTTGAGTACTGGACAATTCTGGATCAGCACCATAGACTTAGCTTCGGTCGCGTCCACAATAAGGGATAGAACAAAAGTGGGGCGATTATGGTATGGATAGGAAGAAGGTCTCCCACGGGTTTTAGAATTGTGGCACTCAATTGTGGAAGAGGCCTTTCATTGCGTTGCGACTGGCCATGATGAACCTGTTAGATTGATGCCGCCTGGTTATTCCCACAGCTGAAAGAGGTACATCAGCCTGCACAAGCTTCATTTGTCTAATACATAAAGAAAAGCCAGCGGCCAATGCTGGATTCCGACAGTCAAAGAATTGGGGAGTGCGGTGACCTGCCTTGGCCACATCGAACTTACTCACCTTCCAAAAGCAGCCGCGGGTGTAATCGCCGCTTAAAATTGCGCGCTTAGGGCCCTGTGCGCGCCACTGTCCTTCGCCACCCACTCTCTCCGCCGCCACCACCGTCTGTCCTGCCTGCCTGCCTCCCATCTCTCTGTGCTCTGCTTATTGTGCTCTCAATTCGTGACAAATGGCACCCACCAGTGTAAGCCGTGCTAGGAAGCCCTACAGCGTCAGTCTTTGTCCACCTGCAGCGCGTTGCCGAGTAGCCCTGACGAGTCTTGCATTTTCAATCCCAACAGCGACCTGCCCCCGGCGCCCGTTCTCAAGGCATCGAGGGGAAATGGCTCCATGACAAAGCTCCTGGACTGCCGCGCGCAGTGCAGAACACCGCCGCGGCGAAGGCCTCAAATGGTATCACAAACACGAGGATCCTCGTCTCGAACCTGCACTACGAAGTGACTCCCAAAGATTTGAGTGTATGTCTCTCCTACTTCTCCTTCTCCCTCCCATGCGCGTTCCCGCACCACCACCGACACGATACACTCCTCCTTTACTCGTATCCTCGTATTTTGTGCCCACGCTGACTCGGGGTCCTTCTCCAGCAAATATTTGGGCAGATTGGCACGCTAGTCCGTGAGCCACAGATCAGGGTACGAAGCTCCGCATGCACCGAATCCACCTGAGAAACGAGACACCGATCCGACCTTCTTTCGCTCTCACATGGCCTCTCTCAACAACGATCTGCAACTCGCAACTGAACTCAATCGGTTAACTTCCCCAGTACGACCGCAGCGGCCGGTCCTCAGGCGTCGCCATCGTCACCTTCGAGACCCCTGCGGAGGCGACGAGGGCAAAGAAGCAGTTTGATGGGATCCTCGCCAAAAGTAACGCCGTCTTTCTCGCTCCTTTCATTCTCTCTCTCCCCTTCCGTGCGTGCTGACGTGGGTATATGCGTGCAGACCAGCCCATGTCGATAGGGTACGACACCGCGCCGCCACCGGGGAGGGGCCCGCGTCGAACAGCGACCGCGCCGCCGTCGCTCATCAACCGCATCGAGAAGCCGCCCCTTCTCGACCGCCTGAGCAAGACGACGGAGGCTAAAGCGAAGTCAGTCTCACCCTCGTACGTCGCGTCCATTCATGTATCCGTGATGGCCTCATCTTGATTGGGCACACCCCTACACCCCTATTCCCGCAGACAAGGAGGCGTGGGCCCGGTGCGCACGAAGGCGCGTGGTGCCGCCGCAGGAGGACGCGCACCAGCGCGGAAGGAGCGCGAGAAGCCGAAGACAGCGGAGGAGCTCGACAAGGAGCTTG
The DNA here is from genome assembly GCA_022814645.1 of Ganoderma meredithae. Lineage (NCBI taxonomy): Eukaryota > Fungi > Basidiomycota > Agaricomycetes > Polyporales > Polyporaceae > Ganoderma > Ganoderma meredithae. The sequence goes on along the minus strand of JAKLMY010000079.1, from coordinate 90,004 downwards.
ACGCGTTCATGCTGGACGAGATCACCGCCACGCCCGCGGCTGCCGCGCCAGCGAAGGGCGACGGCGACGTCGAGATGGCTTAAAACGCTCGCTGTTGTCGTGGGCGCCGTCGTGGTTGGCTCGTTTTCTTTTCGGAATTAGGATCCGCCTCGCTCAGGTGTCTTAATATGATATGACGTGGTATTGTACGTACGTGTGGTATGGTTCTTTATGCTGTGTTTCGCGCGCTTGGCTGTAGACGTTGGCATCGTGTTCTTATTTGATGAACGGCGGCGTCTGGCCCGCTTCCCTGCTCTTCTGTTGTGGGTTCGCGCCACCGAATGCCTTCACGTCCAGGTCCGCGTCAATGTGCGATCCCATGATGCGACTTAGGTGTGTGCTCGAATGCCCTATGGAAGGGAGTCTCCATTCCCTTGCCTATAGGGAACTGTGCTCGGTTAGTGGTGATAGCTTTATATGCCTCAATATTGCTGACCGTACGTCGTTCGAACCCAGGGCTCTGCCTTTGCCGTCTTTGTGGGTTTAATATCGCCCAATGATGTCGCTCTCGGTTTCTGAGCGACTATCCGTCGATGTGGGCTCCAAGGCGATCAACTTTGACGGGAAGGAGCTCAACGGCTCACGGCCCATCGGGGTTCCAGCCTTCCTCATAACCTTCCGATCGTTCGCCCAGGCGACGGTTGTGCTCAGAGACTGCTTCGGGCACCCATAACTACCACGCCGGGTCATTAATGTTGCTGATCACCAAGGACCTCAGATGGTATCGTACCGGTGGCGATCTGCCTACGGAATTTTTGTGTGACTCCATGTAATCTTCCGCAGGTCTCCCTGGCGTCCCACCGTCAGATACAGTGAGGGTGGTCTACGTCTGGCATGAAGTTCGTATTGATACATACAACGAGACAAGATATGCAACTAGTTCAAGATATAATCGGTGTCTGTAGGATGTGACAAGGATGCAGCCACAACCGCATAGGTGACTCTTCCGCGATCGACCGGTGCTAGGCCCGGAAGCCCTGCAAGCAAGCCCGCACTTGGTGGCCCTGTACTTGGAGAGGCTGGTGAGGTCGCCTTCTTCGCATCGCTGCAGCCCTCCTTTGTGATGAAGCATTTCGGTCCCGTTCCAGCCCCACCAGCATGTCCACCATGGCGATCTCATCTATGTCTCCATGTCCCCGCGGCCAGACACCTCCGGTCCATCCTTCGTCTCTCTGTGTCGCATCAGGCTCATCCGCGCATGCCGAACCCGCGCTATCATACAGCCCCATATGGACGTCTGTCCCCATCGACGCGATGAAGACCGCAAGCGTCTCTGGTCCACCACGACTAGTCGCCGAGGATCCATGCTCCATGGTCGCAAAGTCTAGCGAGGTTACCTGTGACGGCGCCGAGGGCGCAGCTGCCGTGCGGCATGCTACTTGCTGCAGGTCGAGGATGAAACGGGAGATCAGGACCGTGGTCAGGCAGTCATAGATGGGTCAGGACAAGGAAGATCGGATCGGAGGAAAGAGACAGAGTTGACATACGGAATGGTAACACTGGCGGCAACGTCTGCGTCAGGGAGTATATTCGGTACGCCCTGTAAAGGATAAGCAGTATGACGGGATGCCCATGGCAGGTTGCCTACCTGGAGAACCACGTTGACAACGTTCATGCCAGTGATGATGCTGGTGCTGGCGACGACCCGGGCGGGTTATTATGATCGGCCTGGGATGCAAACTTTGAAGGTGTGGCGAAGTGACTCACATGAAGTACACGCTCCCTATGTTCTGAAATGTGAACCAAGGGTGGCAGAGAGTAATGATTGAAGTACGCACCATCATACAACATAACACGCATTAGTGATGAGCCATGCAACACCTTCCTTTGTGCTCGGTGCGACGCATACATCTGGAACCATGTGATCACCAAAACAAGAAAATCTCCTGCGATATTGCAGTAGACAGTGGTTACGGATACTGTTTGAACATGAATGATTTATTGACTATGTCTGCAGTATGTCTGACGCACAGCTGGAGCCGTAGATATCGTCAAGACGAAGTAAATTGGCAGTCACAGAGCCTGCGGATCCTCACCGAGTTTTCAGTTTTTGTATAGACAAAGAGCGCGGCTCGAAGCCGCACGTTAGGGAGAGTTCGGGTGCATGTATTGTTTTGTAAGTGTCTTCCAATATCTGATTCAATGTCGTAAGGCGCAAGTTAATGCCAGCTATTTCTGGGACGATAGACGGCAAATACACACCCATGTTATGAGGATAGGCACAAATAGAAGAAGAAACACCGGGAGTGCCAGAATTCTATTGCTTGACAAGAGGGCATAGACTCGAATCGTCTCGAAAACTGCATGACGGGTCCTTGTGTCAGATATTGATAACGATGACTTGAGCAGATCCGGTTGTGCATACTCGGTGGTACGAACAGAATCAGTGCACTGGTGAAAATTTGAAGGTCATAATTGATGCGGCAACTACATGACTGTTTGATGAGTATGCGAAGCCCCGCTGTTAAGTATCTGCGATGAAGGTCTACGTACGCCTAAGCGTGCATCAGTAATCTGTAGTCGGCAGAGAGCGGAATGGAAATAGGAGTGAAATGCTCACCATGTCAGACATTGGAAACATCGTTAACAAAGTAACGAGCTGGTTGACCATGATCGGTTATCGACTCAGCGCGTATAAGAGGGCCGCGATATTCAGTTTGTAGCCAGAGCGGGAAACCCAGATGAAATGGATATCTTCGTCTAGCTTGATCAGCCAGTCATAGTGGACAATCGCTGGAAAATACGCACTCGGATATTTAACAACTTAAATTGGTGCGCAAACTCGGAAACTCACCAAAGGTAGCAGAGATCGAGCAATATGCAAAGAAGCTTGTTCCAATAATTTGAGTTCATCATCAGCGTCGGCGAAGGACCATACGTAAGCCAGCACACATCGTCTCACATATCTGAAGCGACAAGAATATCGACGGCTCTCTGTGTGGCCATAACAGTGGTGCGCGCGAGGAGGGTACAAATCAGAGTGACTGCACCCTAAGAGATGGGGGTCCAAGGCTTTAAATGACAGCGACAGGTTCCCGGATAAACTTTGCCGGCGGGGAGTCCTCATTACGCAGGTCAGTGCCGAAGGGACTGGAAGAGCCTGAAATCGCATCCATCATGCACGAGGACCTTACAGGAATGGGGCATGACCAAACATGACTGATGAATTATCGCACCTGATAGACAACATGAAAGCATAGGCAACATAATAACATCGTCCGAACGGAGGCTTACCGTGCTCGGAGATTCGAGCCCATTTCAGATCAAGCCGGATGGGTTCATCGCCGCTGGCTCCCGGTGATGACCCTAAAGTCTACGCAGCACTGAGGTCCCGCATTTGGTTTGGAGAATACCGGCCTGATGTTCCTTCGCTGAGATCAAGAGTGAAAGAAGAAGTGTCATTGCTATTCACCAAAATAGCAGCACAGGCTGTACGTCAACGTACGAACAGCATAGATCTCCTCCATTGACGACGTTAGCACCAGTGCCGCCACCAAGCCAAAGGGTAGCACGCACTATATGCAGTGTAAGTAGTGAACCCAAGATCGAAGTCGGCAGTGAGATCTGTCAGAGAGGGACGCCGTAGCATCAACGATGGAAGGGTATTTAAATAGAGGAAAGCGCAAGCATAAGTGAACGAGGATCGAGAGGAGACGTCGAGGTGGTGACATGCGACAAAGCCGACAAAAAGTCGTAGCATCACCGCGATCGTCCTGGAGATTTCCTCGTCTCGAAAGACTGGAGTGGGGGCCTGTGAGCAGACGAAAAAGCTAGTCGTATTGAAGGACCAGCGATGCCTGTTCATAGAAGCCTGTGCTCAGCGTTATCATCGGATTCACGGCGACACAGTGACCTCGTCCGTCCCCGAAGGCACGAGGTCCTCCTTCCTCATCATCGTCTCGGCGACCTCGTCATGCAAGCCTACGAGAACCAGGCCGCTATCTTGCGCTGCGACACGCCATGCCTGCGTAACCTTCCACCGCTCATAAGCCGTCCACGGTGTATCGGGGGCTCTGCACGTGTTCAGGAGACCGACGACAAGAGCGAGGAATTGCAAGGATGGCAGTGAGCGAGACAGCGTAGCCGTCGTCCTGTCGAAGTCGAATGCGGACCCACAGATGGCATCGATGGAGTCTTCCGAGTGCAAAGTGGCCCACGACTCGCCACAATAGATAGTGGAGTGGATGACGATGCGAAGGTGGATAAGCGCGTGCAGGGACTGGAGTGCAGAGAGAAGCGCGCCCTATGTGTCCGAGTCATGAGATGAATGAGAATTGAATCGCATTTTCGTCCGGATGAAAATAGTGCGTACCAAGAGGTCGTCCCACTGAAATTGCGTGAATGCTTCTGCATCTTCAGTGGGCCACGGGCCGTCACCGTTGCGGTATGCGAAGCAAACTATGAGGTGGGTAAGCTTGCACGAGCGCTCTGGAGATAATAGTTAGTCGAGGATGCGCACTTGGGGCCTTAACGTGAACGACAACTTCACCCAGGGGACGGGGTTCTCGCGCAACGCCTCTCTGGCATAATGGAGATCTGTATGCGATGAGGGATAATCGAGGACGACTAGCCGTATCGGATTGGAGAAGTCCGAGGACGTGGAGCATCGCCTTGTCGCAAACCCGAAGTCAATCGAGTTTCTTCCAGGCGCGCGAGGGGCAGCATTGTTGGGCTCGCTGGTTCGTGGCGCGTAGGTCGGCATGATCACTTTCATTGATTCACAAGTCAAGCTTCCCGAGGGAAAGGGAACCATCGAGTGCTGGGAAGCGGTGTTGTAGATGGTCTAGTCACGGCTCTCGCATGAGCCAAACTATAGAGTGGGCGCACAGCGTGATACTGCGCTGTTTCGAAGATGGAGGGAGGCTGAATATTGGACAGCTCCTGTATTGCCTCCGGGTTGACCACAAAGTAAGCGAACTCGAGTTCCTCGAGCGTTGGAGCAGGGCGGGGAATATTCAGATTGTTTTCGAGTGTGGTAGGGGACCAGTAGATGCCTGGAAAGCTCCACCAATGGATGCTGAACATGGACAGATTTGATTTTGCTCCGAGGAGCGCAAGGTAGCTTGTCGGTCCCGTACTTGGAGACGCAGCGTGCTAGTCGCCCCCGAGGCGCAGATACACCTGTGTCGTCTGAGTCCATACTCAGCGTCAAGTATCATCTCAAAATTTATGTTTAGGCAATAGACCGACCTTGTCCGCCGGCGAAAACACAAGCTCATTCTCCCTCATAACCGTCTCAGCGACCTCGTCATGCAAGCGAACTAGACCCCGTTCGCCAGTTTGCGCAACGCTTGGACAATGCTGGGCTGCAATGCGCCATGCCTGGCTGACGCTCCACCGATCATGTACCTCCAGTTCCAACTTGCCAGGGCCGGGACGCGTGAGGCACCCGCTCGTAGTAAGGGCGAAGAATTGCAAGGAGGGGAGCGGGCGGGCGAGCGCAGCCGCCGTCGCGTCAAAGTCGAATGCGGACCCACGGATGGCGTCTATAAAGCCCGCCGGATAAGGACCACGCCATGGCGTGCCCTCAGAGATGTCTGCGTGGACAACGACACGAAGATGTGTGAGCCTGTGCAGGAGATGGGTCGCGGAGAGGATCTGCCCCTGCCATATTAGATGAGTTAAATGAGAATTCAATTGCGTTCCATTCAAATCGCTGGAGAACGTACCAGAAGGTCGTCCCACTGGAGTCGCGTCTCAGCCTCTGCCTCATCAAGGAAACGATGCGATATGCCGTTAAAGCACACCAAGCATACCATGCTATGGGTCAGAGTGCGCGCCAGCACTGGGAACAGGAGATCATCGAGCATGTAAGTTTGGGGGCAGAACACGAGCGACAACCTCAGCTGTGGAATGGGGTTTTCACGCAAGGCGTCTCTTGCATATTGTAACTTTGTATTCCGAGGGTATTCGAGACAGGCTAGCTGGATTGGATACAGTAGTCCAAGGACATAGAACGTCGGCGCGTCGTCCATCCGGACGATATCGAGCTTCTTCCACGCACGTGAGGGGGGGTCCCGTTGGGCTCACAGGTTTATGGTGCAGATGAGGGGGTAATATTCCTCGGGAATCGACGTATCGAGCTTCCCGAGGGAAGGCGTGCTATCAAGTCCTGGAAAGAGGTGCTGTAGATGGTTGAGTAGCGGCTCCGGCACTAAAGACATAATTGCCAGCGACCGCACAGCGGGATACTGAGCCATGTCGAAAATCGATGGCTCAACTCCCCCTGTGTCAACCTTGAAGGAGAGTTCCAGGTTTTGGAGAGTGGGGGCTAGGCGGGTGAGGTTGAGGATGTTCTCGAGTGCGGCAGGGTGCCAATACTAAATAGTGGCCGTAATGGTCGAAGAGGAGTCCAACCATTTGTAGAGGTGCACGGACCTCGCGCAAGATGGTTAGCACCTCCCTGGTTGAACCATTGACCCATATCGACCGGACACTGGGGATGGCAATGATTGTATCGATGATGACGTGGGAGTCCTCGGGCTTACCCTCCGAGTCCAATTCGCCACAGAAGAGTTGGATGTGCTCGAGACGTGGACACGAGGTTAGGATGTCGACGAGAAGGAAATGTTCTCCGTCCAGCTGGTCTGGGATCAAGGATGGGTATCGCGGGCTGCGGAGGTCTAGGTGGATCTTCACTGCGCGCACATGGAGTGTGCGAGAGTGCGAGCCGGGAAAAAGGAAGGAGTGGAATTTGCGGATTGAATCTTTTGTCGTGAAATTAATTGTACGCGAAGAAATCAACAGTCCAACCGCGATAGACCGGAGGGAGGAGCAGGTGAGCGCGACGGAAAGGAGATCTGGGACGTTGATAAGAAATTCGCAGATGATGGCGAGGACGTCGACGTTTAGTGTCGTCATGGGGAGGACAATCGGCAGTTGAGGTATACCAAAGAGATACTGGGAGTAATTCGCGTGCTTGCGGAGTATTGCATGCAAAAGGTAGGAAGGCAGTTGACGGCTGCTGTGGTGTTCGGTGGTGGGCCACTGATGCCAAATTGCCCAATGGCAGTGCTGGCAGCCCTGCCCATGGGCGCTCACCCACCCGCAACGACCGTGTCGGCTGAACTTGGAGCTCGTGTCTCGCCCTCAGCTGCTTCAAGCTAATCCGCGCTCGCCATAGATGCAGCTGCTTTTCTATTACTTCCAATCACTGCCAAACGCCGCAAGGATGAGGAACGACCCCAAAGGATTTCTCGCCGAGCGAGCACTGACAGTCACTGGCGCATTCTCCTGCTCGCAGGAGCTTTGACTTCGTAAGTGCCCCATGACCCTATAGCTCGATGCTTATTGTAACGGGTTTTCTAACGTATGCCTTACAGTTTGTCTACTGTTATGCTGCAACTCGAGAGTCACCTAACACGACGATGAGCTCGAGTTCGAAATCCCGAATATGGTGAAGACCGGATGCATCAGGTCCGTCGCGTTGCGCGCAATGACAAAGAAGTTGCTATTCATCCACAAGTACGTCGGTGAATCCGTCTCGACGTGCCTGTAAATTTATGCCAACGTTAGTGGGGTACATCCGTCTCCACAGCTTCGATCCCCATACACGCTCATGGTTATGGTTGTGCGGACTTACGCATAATGGGTCGCAAGGATCAGATTCCTGCTCCCAAAATATTCGCTCAGCGTCCCGACCTCGGAGCGCTCCAGCGTGTGGCACTCACCCGATTCCAGTGACTCTGATAGACGCGAGATGCCCGTCGACATCCCAGATGACAGGGAGGACCGCCTCCGGGAAGAATATCCCTGAGTTGCTAACAAGGCCATCGTCTGCACATGCGAGGATAGTGGCCACCTTTTTGCCTGTCTTCGCATCTGTCATATTTCCACTGAACATGGAAAGTCAGTTTTTCGTCATGTTAGGCGATGCGGCTTCTGTATGCAGGACCCACCCGCTGATAGCGTAGTGGACGCGAGTGCCGAACGGACTCGTCGTGTTAATACCAGAGGTGATCGTAATCTGTCCCGCGAAGAGCGGTTCAAACTGAGGCGTGGGTAGAGGGTTCTGTGCCGCGACCACGGCCATGGTCGCGGTAAGGATAGCGGCGTGCGACAGAGAGAAACGCATGTCCTTGCGGTCGGCGTGCGTGTCCTAGCAGAGATGTGTGTTCGGTCTGCCCTTGAACGACGCTCACGGAAAGGTTTTAAATGTACCAGGCCGTCCACTTGGACGTTAGCTCTAACACTACCCACCACCTTGACAGCTACATAACTTTATAAGACATCAGTGCCACATTTACCCATTGGATCGGCCTCTGCTTTCGAGGGGTAGTATCGGGCCATGCGTCCCCTCCTCCGATCTGCTTCACCTGAGGCAAGCGCTGCGTTCAGTCCCACAAGTCAGGGTAATGTGGTGCGTATCGTGTACCAAGCTTTTATAGGGACATTTGTGGGCATTCCAGTCCCCAGGAGACCCCAAAGGGCGCCTTTGTTGCGGGGTACTGGCCATGGCAGGCACCTTAAGGCCGCTCTCACCAGGGATCAGGCATGTCAAACTGTGAACACGCAGCTCAGTTTCCAATCAACTTCGGGGTTCGACAATTGGAATGATGTCCATGGCGTCAATGTGCTGTACGTTACGATGTCTGCGCGATGGCCCCCGGGCTGACAGCAAATATTAGTGTCTAGTACATCCGCTGCTGGTAGGTAAACTGTACGGATTCTATGCGCTATTCACCAGGCGCAACCGCTGTGTAGTATTTAAAGCACTAGCAGAAGCATGAGAATCCCTGTCTCTGCTAGTGGCGTTCGTGAGAGTGCGACATAGCATCGAGCCGGTCAAACCCCACAAACTTACTTTACAAGTCTCTGCCACTGCTGCGTTGCATCGGAAGACCCCAGCGAGCCGCCACGTTTGGCTGCACTAGCCAGTCGCCTCAAGATCGGATGGAGAGAATCGTGCGAGGAACTGAGGACTGACGTGTTGACGGCCAGGGTACATCCAATCGGCTGAGACTCCACGTCCAATCAAACACTCTCCGAGGCACCCCTGGTATCGTCTTCGACCCGTCTGTCGCGCTTCCCTCCTCTTCAAATTGCAGGTCACCTCCCTCAAGAGCATTTTCCCTATCGCTCATGGGAACGCTGTCCTCGCCATCTGCTATTGCGTCCGCATCCATGAGGCGCAGCCCCGGGCTCTGGAGCTGCGATCCCATCGACGCGATGAACTCAGGGAGCGCTCCATGGCTACGTCGGGCTGCCTCTGGGGAATCTTCTGGGAAATGCAGAGAGGAGAGGGCGGACGGCGACGACGGAGGGCCTCAGGCTGTCGATCAGTGCGCTTCACGCAGGTCGAAGAGGAAGTGACAGGTCAAGACCGCTGTCACTCTGTCATGTTCGTGGCAAACTCAGCGAGAGAGTTTGTTGGCGATGGTAGCGATGCTCCCTAGGGAGACGCCGACGGGGGTCGCGATCTGGGACAGTGGAAGCATGAGATGAGGAAAGGGTCATAATGCGACGAGCATGGAAGAACGGGGCATACCGGAGTCAAGATCATGTTGAGGACGTTCATTGCGGTGATAACGCTAGTGGTGGAATCAGCATAGATATGGTAAGTACCCGGTCGCCGACACTGCCCCTTCGCTGACTCACATAAAGTAAAAGCTTCCTGATCCAGACGATTGCGTCTGGAAGCTAACGCCGGCACAGGCAAGATATAAGTACGCACCGTTGTACAGCATGACTTGGATGAGCGACGGGCCTTTCAATACTCCTCGCTGTGCCTTCTAAGACGCATACGTGTTGCGCCATGTCACAAAGAGGACGAGTAGGTCTCCTCCGATGCCACAGATGCCTCGAGCGAAAGATACTGGATGAATGTGAGTACCCCGTCTCCCAAAGCATGACGCTGGCTACGTACGACTAGGCGGCGATGCCGCAATCCATACGAATTAAGCCTGGTTATTGTCTACTGGCTCAAATGTCTCTTACCAATTTGCTACCTGCAGCGATACTGGAGTGTGAACGTTGCTGCAGTTGAGAGGGCTGGGCTGCTCAGCCGATTTGTCCATGGCATTAATCACCTGCTCAGAAATTTTAGTCAAGACACGGACGTTAATTCCAGATGCGCTGAGAGGTCGGATACCACGCACTGTTATGATGAACGAAGGCACGAAGAGGAGCAGAAACGTAAAGACCGCGACGGCTTTATTGTTCGGTGATAGTGCATAAATGCGGACGGCTGAGAACACTACACAACGGATGGCTGATCATCGCCTCAGCCACGGCGACCCGAGATGACGAACGCCTGTGCTTACTCGCTGGGGCAATAACATAGGGTATATTCGCCGCGATCTGGAGGCGGATGTTGATCCGACAACTGCGAGCATATGCCGGTGAACATGCGACAGCCCATCGCCACGAAAGTAGCAGGAGAGACGAGTACATACACCTAGCCAAGCCTCAGATGGGAAGTCGGACAACACTACGACAAGCTCACCGTAACAGAGAGAGGAAATGCCGTCTGTAATTGAAGAATTTCGCCGATGATGGCTAGATAGCGGCTCAGGCCATAGAAAAGCGCTGCGGCGGTGAGTTTCCGGCCGTTGCGATAGTCCCAGAAATATTGAATCTCCTTGTCCAGGTTGATAAGCTAGTCGTACGAGACGAACGCTAGGTGCCGACAGCAGGTCAGCAACCACTTGTGACGGGCCGGGAGAACCTAAGTGAATGCACCGAACATGGCAAACACTGAGTATTCGGGGCGCAACCTTGATGTGATACCGACCGCGATGACTAGTCAGTGCTGTTGCATCGAAGTAGTGAGCAACTTGAAACGTACAATGTTGACATGGCGTCTTCGAGCGCTGCTTTCGACATCATGATGGGAGGGGGGGTTCCTTCGCTCTGTTGGAAGTACGGTGGTGCGTCCAGACGTCCAAGCTAGAGCAGCTATGAAGGCCCAACGAAAATACTTCATGGTTGGGACCTTCATGTTTGAAGGGTGCAGGGGGAATTTGAAAAATGAAATTGCGCGGGAAGGGAACAACCTTGACTAAACATATCAACCACTGGAAGCCGAGGGGAGGCGTCTGGGTCGCAACATGACATGTCAGTCCATGTCACCGGACGGGTATTACGGCATGCAATGCGTACGGTACCAGGTTCGTGCAACTTCGTCTCACCTCACCTTCCATCGTCTTACACGTAGCGCGTGCTTCGGAAGATATGCAAATCATCGCGATTGGGAGGATAGCCTTGCAGCACGGGCTCAGAAGCGTTCAACCATACGTTAGCTGCATTCCCGGCTGCGCGGCTTCACACGAGAAGCCAGAATAATGCCTATCTTGGGTATAAACTGTGAAAGGTCGTTATACAATTGAGGTGATGTACCTGGGGACACAAGGCCCGGGGTGAGCGAAGCTTGACAAGTGGGGATAAGCCGATGCTAACCGGATCGTCTGCGTCTGCATCGCACCAGGTACAACGTTCCACTCGTATGTCGTAAATGGAACCGCGGACTTATTCTACTGCACTATGGGTGCATGAACTCTGGGGTCAGGAAGATGAACAACGATCGGGAGCATGATGTCAATCTTCTCACCTACATTCCCTTGGGAGTTCGTAAGACGACCAGGCTCCTGACTGCAAAAGAAGATTTCAGGCATGAATGCCAAGTTCACATTAGCAGGGACGCTTACAAATATAAAAGACACAATTGTACAGCAAGATTTCTTCCCTTCTAGCAGACGACCAGGAACCATCGGCAAGTACCTGTGCGGCGCCCTTCTCGTCTCCACAGATTTGATGACAACTCATGGCTTGCATCGACTCGTATGGACAGCAGCTCCGGATATATGGCCACAGTCCAGCACCCTGGAGCACCGAGTCCATACAGCTACGCAAGCGGGTCAGCGAGCTTCCCATTGGGGTATCTAGCTCACCCAAGATACCAGTGTGCCTATCCCGCCGAGGTGATACCGCAGCGTTCCGGGATGCTGGTCGGCCATCTCCACACCGCAGTAGAAGCCTCAGTAGAGTGACCAAGGTCGCCCTGGAGTCGAGGTGCATTTGCAGGAGCGGCGGCGTGTGGTGTTGGCCAGCCTAAACAGTTGCGCCGGCGGAATGAGGTGACGTTGCTCGGCTTGTTAATGGTCATCTCGGCCATTCTACTCGACAATCAAAGACAAGCAAGCAGTCATCATCGTGTATTGAAGAGAAAAGAAAGCGAGAATACGTGAGGAGAGATGGGGCCGGTTAAGGCGGGAAAGACCCAGTTATACTTAAGAACTTGAAGCCGTTGAAAGGGTTGTTACTTGAAAGATAAGCCTAGGCCTGGGCCCGGCGAACTTCGGTGTGGCGGGCGTTAACTGTTTAATATGACGGGCCGTCGTTCGGCCCGTCCATTAGGACAAGGTTCGGCTATCCCGGACAAGGGTTGAAGCTGGCTGTTGGCCAGTGACCTGCTTCACACGATTCCTGTTTACTGTTGTCCCCTTTTATGTGGGTGGTCAATTATATGTCAGGTGTTAACCACATTGCGACGGCAATACTTACCTTGATAAAGAACGATTTGAGCCATAAGACTTGGGACCAAAGATCCGGGCAATAGTACATCGTCATGCCCCTAGCCTAGGGGTAATCTGACAAACATTTGATCATTTTCTTAAGCGTTAATTAACGCTTACACGTTTCGTTCCCCGAGCCGGGCCACGCCTCCCACCTTCTTGCCGCCTCATAAGCTTCCCCGGGATACGGTAGACTCGACGCTGCATGCACCGTACACTCTCTGACAGATATAAATGCCCCAAGATACCCTCCATGCACGCACACCTGCTACCGTGCATACACCTACCCCGGTAAGTCCTCATATCCCGCCGCCCAAACGTTCATTTCGACGTTTGAGCAGAAACTCGGCCCCCCTCGCATTTTTGCGTCCGCATCTCTCGCCCACCACACCACACACGGTCGAGGATCATGGTATCTGGCATTCATCGAGCGCGCTCATGTTCATTTCGTCCATCTATAGGCAGACGCAAATGGCGTCGATGTCAACCCCAACAGCCCGAACACGACCCTAGACGGGGACCCGACCACCGAGACCGTCGCTGTCACCGTAGTTGACGGTGGCAAGGCTCGGAAGGCGAGCAAGACCCTCACCTGGCTCGAGATCCCCGAGTGGCAGAGGGACAACGAATATATCTTGACCGGGTATAGAAGGTGCGTCCGAATGGTACGATGACCGTGTTCGATCGCACGGACGGACGGAGAAGAAAAAAGATGCACGCGGTCTTCCCGTTACATCACCGGGCGGCATGAGGCTTGGGGAGCAACGTTTTGCGGACCCAGAGCGGATAACATCCACGAGACGTCCTCTCTGGCAGGCCCTGATAAATTGACCGAGAAGAGTCCCCACAACGGTCTCTCTAGGGTTTCTTCCTCGCCCGCCCCTGCCACTGTGAGTTCTTTGACGCTTACGCCAAGCAGGCTGTCAACGTTCGGAGATACGAAGCTAGGGGCGTGTCCCGAAACGTCTGGCAGACTTTTCAACGGCAGATAAGAAGCTTCTCATGCCCTTCATGAGGAGTCCTTTCGCGCACAATCTTGATGTGGCGCCTCGACGATCGTCTCCCCGCTCCATACTGGTATCTTTGCCAAGGGTCCGCCACTGTCACATCCACCTCCGAGAAAGCCCGCACGTCGTGGTAATGGGTAGCTGTACCCGCCAACGCTACCTGCGAATTTCGGATGGATTTTTTATATTCAGATTGCAGAGACCAGCTGTCATGAGTCTGATCTTTGGATCGGAAAATTTTTGCCGACGTCCTCCCATGCAGAAAACCACATCGCAGTCCTACAGCGATAAATGCGACTTTGGCTGCACCGGTTTGCCAAGTACAAGCTAGGTACGCATTCATCGGGGCGTACGGCCAGCGCGATTGTCTGCGAGAAGACCCGGTTCGGGCTGGGGAGCCTCCCCATCTGTCCGTACGGCTTTCACCGGACGTTCTGGACCCTGCCCTCCTCTTCGTCTTCTCTTAGACCGTTTTCTCCGTAGGGCCATGTCCCCAGATGTCCGGGTTCGGGGGTTACAAGGAACCCCAAGAGTGGAGAGGGCCACGCCGGCCTTTGTCGCCCAAGTGGGAGACGTCAAAGGCGAGACAGGCAACGTGCGCGCATGACCAGTTGGGGCTCGCAGCGTACGATACGGTGGGGGCGTGAAGGGCGACCTTCACGCCGCTTCCTCGGCGAGCTTCGCCAACCCAAGAATATCATGTCGGCACTAGCCTATTGCGCCGACCTTTCACCCGCTCGGCCGCTTTTGATTTCGCTCCCTAGCAGACCTCACGATTTGTGTGCTCGGGGCGCATGCAGGGCTGGTACTGCTCCCCAGCACTCGGGACTCGTTCCGGAAGGACATAGGCGGGGTGCATGTCTCCGAGGGCTCTCGGACGGCGACTCGGACATGTCATTAGCCGCTGTATCATGATACTTGGGCGACACACGAGCAGCTGGCGGTAATTATAATTCTGCTCATCTCACGAGGGTGCAGAAGAAGCGGGGCCCGCGCCTCCGCACCGTTCTAGCTGCGAGCATGTTGCGTGGATAGCGTCTGTTTAGTCGCCATCCGTGCGGGTGCAAGCCGTCGCAGAGGATGGAGCAGGAGTCTCCCACATTTCAGAGGTGGCATGCATATCGGTTGTGAGCACTGCCTTCCGCTGACGGCGTTGTGTTGACGTGGTTCATTTTCTGGTACCGTGTAGTCATTCGCCAGCACTTAAAGCTCAGCGCCGCGGTCATCACGAGGCCACTCCGATGTAGTAATTACGCCGTACAGAGGTGCGGCTAAACGCAAAGACCGTGCATCAGAAGGGAGTCGCGCGGAACCGTGGGATGGGAGCGTAGTCATCCAGTGCGCGGGTGGAGTAGGACCGTCCGAGCACCGATCCAGTTGCTCGGGGGTGTCAGTTTTGGCGTTCTAGGGTGCCCGCCGTCTAACCTCCCTGGGGGAGGATCAGCGGATAGAAAGGGGCTCTTTCCCAGTTCCCAGTCGTGATCATTCATTCTGGCTTCCGGATGCTAACCCTATCGATCGATTTTCTTCACAGAGCGACCGCAAGTTGGCGTGCGTGCGCAGCGTCTGTGTTTGGGTGTACGTCCTTGCTTCTGCATCGTCCGGAGTTCGCCATGTGTCAATTAACTTGCGCCTTGCAACCCGCTCACATACGCCGCGCGGTTTCTCGGTTCCGACAGACCTGCACAACGAGACAGGTGGGCTCCTCACCCAGGCCCGTGTCCGCGTTCGGTGGCCTGATGCGAGCCTTCTCCTCCCCTATTTGCAGTGAACATTCACAGCCATCTCGGCGGTGCTGTGCTGTTCGCAGCGCTCCTCTTCACATTCCCATCAGTGTACTTCGTGCACTACGAGTCGACCACATGGGCCGACACGGCCGTCTTCTCGATATTCCTGTGCGCCGCCATCTTCTGCCTCTTCTCGAGCGCGTTTTATCACACATTCAGCGCACATTCGCCAGGCGTACGTACTCATCTCCGCTCACGCGGCGCCTGTTTATGTCATGGCAAGGCGAAGGATTCTAACGACAAGCCTGCCGTTCTGCACAGGTTGCTGCGCGCTGCAATGCGCTCGACTACACCGGAATCGTAGGTGAGTTGTCTCATGCCGCACAAGCCCCCCCTCCTGGCGGATCGCTGACTTGTAACTGTGTCCACTCCTCGCGCGCCACTGCCTCCTTCCTGCGTCCTCGCATCATGCATGGTACCATGCCTCTCCCCATTCTGCCCAGTGCTCACCGTCGGGTCGTTCTTTCCATGCATCTATTACGGCTTCTTCTGCGACCCGCATCTACAGAAGTTCTATCTCACCTGCATATGTGTCGCGGGGATCGGTGAGTGGGCTTGCGCTGATCATTCTTGCCCTTTCTGTTGCCAATCTAGGCCCTCCGTGGCTTAGCAGGCGTGTCGCTCGTCGTTCTTAGCGTACATCGATGCGTCTAGTCCGTTTATCCCGTTCATCCGGGCGTGCCTATCTTTGTATCGGTATCCCCCGTTGTCGACCTTTCTGTTTCTTATCTTCTGGAAACAGGCATGCCGTTGTCTGCAATTTCCTTTTCTATATTGCGATGACGTGGCGCATACTGGTTATTGAAGTTTGATGCGTCCACACACGTACAGGGGCCGCATACATCGTGCTCAACCCAGAGTACCGCAAGCCAACACACCGCGGCGCGCGGACCAAGGTCTTCATCTTCCTCGGCCTCTGCGGAGTAGGGCCCACCCTGCATGGGCTCGTCACGCACGGCTTCTACACGCTATGCGTCGAAATGGGCTTCGCCTGGCTCCTCCTCTCCGCCGCATGCTACATCACCGGTGCCCTGCTCTAGTGCGTGTTCTCTTCTGTTCTGGCTCCGTCCATGCTGTCGTCCATGCGCTTACCGACCCGCTTCTTCCATGGTCCATCTCCTGTCCCCTTCACCACCATCTCGCTCGCATCTTCGCGCTCGCCCGGTGGGGTCGTTCCCCGTTTCGATTCGGCGCGCGCGCTGTGCCTGGCGCGATCCGTCCCTGCGCCCGCCGCGTACCTCCGTCTGGCTCGACCTGCGTCTCACACCCCTTTGCCTCGGCCGTGCTCTTCGACTTTGCCTTGTCCTGTATCCGTATCATGGCAACGCGTACCTCGGGCCCCCACTCCATCTCGATACTGGTTCCCGGCCTGGCCCCGCGGCCTCGGCTCCCGGCTCCCGATCTCGTAATCCACACCACTCCTCGGCCGCGGCGCATCGCCATGCTATCCTGCTCCGCCTCCGCCCCCACCTCCGCCTCAACGTCCGATGCCCCGCGACGAGCAGCGCGAACCGCATCCCTGAACGCTTCTCGCCTGGGACGTTCGACTACTTCTTCGCGTCGCACCAGATCTTCCACTTTTTCGTCGTGGCAGCGGCACTCGCGCACTACGCTTCAGTCCTCACAGCGTTCGGCCACTGGCACCGCCGGCTTGGAGAGTGTCCCGCGTCCGCGTGAGCGATACCAAGCCTCCCGAGAATACCCGAATACAGGCTTCTGTTTTGGATACCCTTCCTCGACGTGAGTGGCACATACTGGCATCCTTGCTTCTCATGTCTTCGCTGCTGCTCCTTTGCTTTGCTTGCGTCGTTTCTCGAATGTGGAGATGTAGGGAGGCGGAGTTTCTGGTATTGTGGCGAGGAATATCATGCTGCCTATCGCCATGGTGGCCCGATTTCTACGGTCGCTGCCTTTACGCTTTACGACTCCGAGACGGGTGGTCGCAGCAAAGATGACATCACCGGTGTCGCTGACAGTAGCGAATTCAGCATCGAGACTTCTTGCGGTTGTCCTGAGATCCTCGGACCGATGAAGTGACGAACCCTCTGCGATCTTCAGAGCGCTGCAGACGTCGCGGCGTATGTGATACGCTCATGCGGCGCAGTTAAGCTTGTGTGGCTCGTTTTCACTTCGCATTCGCATCGCCTCGAAACCTTCCTCTCTCGTCTCACCGAGCTCCTGCGCTGCCAACAGTTGGCACGCCATATATGCTGCGTCGCGGAGAGATCGTGGTTTTGCCAGTTCATGTTGTCCGTTTGTGACCTCATGCCGAATCCCGAGTCGAGCGGGTCTCGCAATCCAGCTAGCCGACAATAGACATGCTTGATTGCCCTATGTCGCTGAAGACGCATAAACCCTCGATACGCTCGCAAACATGTCCTGTTTGCTCCATATACCAGCGAGCGGCGGACAGGCGACATGTTTCACCCGACGGCAGATCATCCTGGTCTCGGACGTCATGTCATTCATGGGGCAGTAACGGAGCTATACTCAACTTCTGCTTCGACGTCGACCCTGCAATGGCCCCGCGGCACCCCATGAGATAATACCTGCGTAGACGACGTCAAGCGACCCGGTCTCAAGTCCCAGGTGTCAGGAATATATCGGACAGACATTCCACTCGCCACACGACCTGCCACGCGATCGAGGGTGATCGGTCGCCGCTCGGACGGCAGCGCCGCGTTCTGGCACGGAACCGCTCGCCACTGTGACATTACGCATAACCTTGGCCGCTTGCGCACCCGCGAGTTTCGGGCGCACGTCGCGAGGGGCAACATCGTTCGGGATCGGGGACGCTGGCGCCGTCGAGCGGACACGGTGCTGTTGCAAAAGCTGCCGTATCCACGGCGCCGTGCGTGTGATCTCCTGCTTCGCTGTCGCGCGCGGCGTGCGAACGGCCCAGGTGCATGCTTCGCGCTGGCGAGGCTTCCTGCGGAGCCGGACAACGCCCAGTGCTGGGCACGCGTGGGTCGCGCGCCGGATATAACCGCCAGGTTACTCCTGCTCGCCATGCTTGGGGTGGCACTTTCCTGGAAAAGTCGCTGCGCTCCATTGGACAAACCACGCCCTGCCACGCCCCTGCTTCTCAGGGTTTGTAATGGCGTTACGGGCGTGCGCGCGGCGAGTCGATAGGGTTGTCAGGGGGCCAGGCACCCGGACCTCATCCTTGAGAACGTACCTTCTTCAGGACCACGAGGCGGGCGATTCAGAAGGCGGTGGAATGGACTGGGCGCAGGACTGGCCATGAACGAATTGTGCGATGGCTGATTTGCGGTGCGCGCTGCGCCAGAAGTTGCCAGCGCGATGGCTGACATGGACCCACTGGGCAACGTGTGATGGAGAATGCGCGTCGGCTCGTGCGCAGAGCACTATTAGTCCTCGAAACTCCAGTGGATCTCGATGGTGGACGTAGCGGTTGTGCGTGGCGGCCGTCCGGAGATCTGGCGATGGTGCTTGCCGAACCGGAGACGGCCGAGTGAGGGGAGAAGAAGGATGGGGGTGATGAGGTGTATTGTGTGTTGTCATTTCGGTGTGCGGAACGACCGTGGCTTCCGACCGACCGACCGCAGGGCCTGCCCTGCAAGCCGTCACAAACGAGCAGGAAGGGTCCGAGGGGAGACCATGCAAATCACTTTATCTCGGCAACACAGTCGTAGCCCATGTCGCCGCTTCCGATTCCTCCCCCCTTCAGTCACTTTCACTGTCAGAACCGCTCGCTGCTCCGCCAGTGACGACTCGGACACGACCAGGCAGTTGGGCAGCTTTGGCCCCGCCGCCTCCTGCAAGTTTAGATCCGATCTCCAGTCCAGCCCTCCTCCGACTGCATAAAGACTCTCGCTTTCCATCCCGTCGTTTCATGCACAGTCATCACGAACCTTCTTCAGGACCATGTATCCTCTAGGGTTTCTCCCCTTCTTCTGCAGCCTTGTCTCCCATGACGCTGCTGTCCACGCTGCCCTGCTCGTTCCTCTAGTTGTCCTCGCTTTCTGGTTCTACGCAGTCGCCCTCCGCCCACCATTATCAACAAAGAATGCAGACGACGTCCGCCCCGTGCAGCTCCCCGGATCCTCGCTGTCTCACATTCTTCCATTTTTCCACCGACGCTTCGATTTCATTAACCAGGGCTTCGAGCTCGCTGGCCAGGCCATCTACCAGTTCTCTCTCCTCCGCGTAAGTGTGTTGCCAGCCGCACCCCGTCATCCGCCCTGCCCAGTCTTCAGGCCTCCCCGATTGCCAGGGGCTCAGGCTGGGCTTCGGCTCCGTTTCTGAATAAGCTCGGCTGATTTCGCACCTCATGGCAGAATCCCGTCATCGTCCTGTCAGGCGAGGCCGCACGCCGGGACTTCTTCCAAGCCAAGGACCTTGATCTCGGTGCCGGCTTCAAGTTCCTCTCCGGCGCCGTGCGTAGTCGCCCCCACGTTTTCGCCTCGACTCCTCTCTGACGCTGACTCTCCTTCGCGTTCTAGATCCCGATGCTGCCGGGGGTTACGACGGAGCTGGGCCCGCGGGTCACTGCGCTCATATACAAGCGCCTCGCAGCGTCGCAGACAAGCGAGAGCCTTTCGCGACGTGAGTATTGCCGTCAGATTGTCGTATCCGTTTGTCGGATCGCACACTGCGTGTGTCTGGGCGGAGGCTGTTGGCTCCCACCCAGTCACATGCGATAGAAGCCGAGCTTATCCGGCCGCCGGTGACCCTACCCTTGGGTTACTTCTTCACCGACCAAGCGTAAGCATTCCGAGGCGCGAGTCGGGCTACGGCACGGGCGCATGACGATCCTGACGTCGAATGGCACGACGGAGACCTCGGAATTGTGATACGCCAATAGCCTACACGCAAAGACGAATGTTTGACGTTGTCGAACGGACTCGTAGGACCCTTCACTCTACGCAAGGGTATCGCTTGCGTTATGTGGCGCATGTCCGCGGCTGTATTCCGGACTCCCCGAGGAGCGTGTTGACGGGCGCAGTTACTGACTTCACGGATTCTTAGTCATACCTCACCTCCTGGAAGATTCCCGGCGCACTATGAGCGCATGGGGTTACTCCGGCACCCTCGATCCCTTTGAAAGCGTCTCCGAAGTACGTACACCCTCTCGTAAATATAGGCCGCGCACACCCCCTTTTCAATTGACTTATGCTCGGTTAACGCCATCTTTACAGCTTCTCTTCCAAATCAGCGTGCGCGCTTTGGCGTTCACTGAACTCGCGGACGACCCCACGATCGTGAGGCGCCTCCGAGAGCTGTACGATGCTCTTGACACGGCAACTACACCCGCAACCGTCCTCCTGCCATGGATCCCCAGCCCCAGCGCCGTCCGTAAGATCTTGTCCACGAAACGGATATATGACATCATTTCGAAGGCACTGGACGACCGACTGAAGAACGGAGTCGCGCGCGACGATACGCCGCAAATGCTGATCGATGCGGGAGACGAGAGACTGATCATCATCGGGGTCAGTGTTTACTTCTTTCTCCGGAGCTCGGGTGCACGCTTCTTTGTCTCTCACTCCCGCTCTTCAAGTCCGCTTCGCACGCACACCCGGCTGCGCTCCGCATGTGCCCGGAGCCGTGCCGGGCGCGGACGCAGATGCGAGAGGCGGGTGGAGAGTGTGCGGGCTGGGTTTGAGTTTGGAAGGAAGCGTAGTGGCTGACGGAGATTTGCTTTTTCCGCAACACGCGGTATCAGTTCGTTATGGGCCTGCTTGTCGCGGGCGCACGGTCAACAGGAACCACGGGTGCGTTTCGCCTTTTTCTACGCCTACGTTGTGCCTCGCGCAGCGTTAGGTACTCTGTTGTTCGGTTCCGGCTGACGAGTACCATTTTTTCCCTGCAGCTTCATGGCTTTTTACGTTCCTCAGCGGACACCCCGAATGGCGGGAGAAGGCCGCCGAGGAAATGTGGGGGCTCATCGCGAGACATGCGGCACCTGCGAGCCCGCTCTGCACGTCCGTCTCGCGCGCAGAATCTCCGACTGACGACGCCCCTGGACACCACCCTGAGCGGGCCTCATCTTCATCATCGTCCTCGCGCGAAGGGTCACCACACAATCTCCCTCCAATGTCTTCGTTGACAGCGTCTCTATCCAACATCCCGCTGTCGGCCTGGGAGAACGAAACACCGGTCCTCGACGCGCTCATCCGCGAGACGCTACGCGTAGCGGAGCCGCACGTCGCCATGCGCCAGTACCTCCCGTTATCGCAGTCCCACGCGGCGGACAAGGAGCTCTTCCTTGGCGGCCGGCAGATCCCGCGGGGGGCGTACGTGATGTACCCGTTTAGCGACGTGCACCTCAGCTCGGAGATCTACAAAGACCCGTGGCGGTGGGATCCCGCACGGAAGGAGATGGACCTCAAGGCGCCGTACTCGTACGTCGGCATGGGCGCAGGTGCGTGCCGTGTTCACTGTTCCAACCCCCATTTCCGTCGTGGGGCCGCGAACCCCGCCTCGTGCTCGGGCTCGCGGCCGCGTCGCTAGCGTCCGACGTTCATTTTACAAGCGACACACACTTACGTCATGCCCTCGTTTCCTTTTCTTTTTCGCGGCCGCAGGGAGCACGATGTGCCAAGGGAAGCGCCTTGCAACGCTCGAGCTGAAGCTCATCACGGCGCAGGTGACGCTGGGCTTCCGGGAGCTGCGTGCGGTTGACACGCGGGGAGCGACGCTCTCGAAGCTGCCAAGACCGAACTGGAACGACGTCTTGACGTGTAAACCGCCCAAGGGGTCGTGCTACGTGCGCTACGAGCGGAAAGGGGAGCACGATCCTTAGTCCGACACGGGCACTGGCTTTGGGATACCTTGCTTGGTTGTTTTGCCCCAGCGGACTCGATGTAGTGGTATTATTCCTGTTGTATATTCTGGGCCCCATACTGTAGTATGTCATTTAGATGTTGGAACCCCTTGAGACGAAATGTAACGACCCCCCAATAGAATAATTGAATTGATGAGATTCACTATGACACTTAGTCACTGTGAATGCATACGAGTTCCGATGGTGGTCGTGGAAAACTTAAGATGAGCGATGGGGAAATAAAATTTTGAGAGCAGTATATTAATCCGGTCGTTCAGCGACTTGGGAAATTTCTGATGAGAGAGCGGATCGTGGGCCATCCTCAGAAACCTTGAGACAGAACGTTCTCACGAGCACAGCTTCCTGCTGGCGCTCGGCGTTCAGTATATCTTTCGGCAATCACCGACCCCCACTGACGTGGTCTTGGACCGGGACTAGTCTGGTGCATAGCTGCTTGCAACGTTCGTCTGGACCACGACCATGCGCACCTGTAGGATTTAATATATCGTGATCAGGACGCAGGTAGGACGAAGACACCAAGCCCTCTCGACCACGGAAGGCCGTCTTGTCATGTGGCCATTGAAAACTTCCGAAGTTGCTCCTCCTGACACCTCTGTCCGACCCGTGCTTGGGTCGACCCACAAATACCTGCGGAGAATGTGAACCTTCTTCGTCCATGAGGCCTCCTTGCTCACATCGGACACCCGCCTCCATCGTCTTCTTCGTGATGAAAGCGACCGTCGAGGGCTTATATAGGATGTCGTCCGACTGGTCGCGCGCAACCTGGGCAGTCGCCGACATCGCCGCCATGAAGCTCGGTGCTTTTCCCGTGGGGCTTGCGTCTGGTCTCCTTGCGGTGCCTTTGGTCTGCGGTCTTGCCATCCCATCGCCCTCTTCGTTGAGGAGTGATATCAGTCTGTTATACAACAACGACCTCAACCGTGAGTTCTCTTTGCATAAATCGCCGTCCGAGATATCTATTGACCTCGAGTTTCTATATAGTCAGCTTGCAGCCAATTCATCGCAGTGCTCTGCTGCTTTCGGTACCTCGTTCTCATGCTGATGGCCTCAGCGCCTGCGCCGCTCTTGGAGAGAACTTGCTACCAGCGAACAAAACGTTCTTTGCGAACGATCTGGCTCCTCTTCTCCAGTACCAAGTCTTCCAGCAAAATTTCCCCTCGACACAGCAGTTCTGGATTGCAAGCGCGGGACCGATATGCCAAACCGTCAATGCGAAGGGTGTCGTCAGCTCGTCGCTCACTTGCCTTCGTGCCCTACCTGTGCTCTGCTCTCAGAGCGCCGGATTCCAAGCGGCCGTACAGCCTAAGACATCCATCTCACTGCGCTCAAAAGACCTAACTATTACGGGGTAAGTGTATCTGTCGATGAGTGTTTTCCTTTGTGGCCTCTTTCCCATTCGTATGGTGATGACTTCCTCAACATCCTCCATCCAGATCACAGCCGATCGTTATGGTGGATGGTGCGCGGACTTAACACCATTCCCGATGCGAATATGAACCCTTCGTGCCTGAGTTGGAGTCCGTGTACTCCGTGGTTTCAAAATCCAAGGACGGGTGCGGCCCACTGGCAGCCCAGACAATCTGAACGAGATTTTGGACCCGTTGATGTTGGTGTTGATGATGAGTCGGTCGGGGCTTGGAGCATGTATGCGCGGCAAATCGTGCTTGAGCTGAGCCCAATCAATCTGGATCCGCATGTGAGGTGGCTATGTGCTACCCATCCTTGGTGTTGTTTTCAGGCTACTTTCCTCCATGCGGCTACTTTCCTCCATGCGGCTACTTTCCTCCATGCGGCTACTTTCCTCCATGCCTTATGAACAAACCTGCTCATATTCTTGTAGATTCCGCGACCAAACTTCATTTAAGTTTCTCGGTATTCCATACGCCGACCCTCCTGTGAGGTTCGAGTACCCGACGGCATATACCGGGAACACGACTATCGACGCGACCAGCTTCCGTTCCGAATGCGTGCAGACCGGCGCTCCCTCTAGCAGCGAGGACTGCCTGTTCCTGAACATCTGGACGCCGTTCATCCCCGCTCCGAACACGCGGACCCCCCTCAAGGCGGTTATGTTCTGGATCCACGGCGGCGCGTTCACGGGCGGGACTGGGAGCGACCCGACATTCGACGGGAGCGCGTTCGCCTCTCGCGGCGACATCGTCCTCGTCACAATCAATTACCGCCTCTCCACCCTCGGGTTCCTCGCGCTCGACGACGGGAGGACAAACGGGAACTTCGGGCTAGCCGACCAGATCGCCGCGCTCGATTGGGTGCGCGCGCACATCGGCGCATTCGGGGGCGACAGCGAGCGAATCACGATCTTCGGCCAGTCGGCAGGCGCGGCGTCTGTCAGGGCGCTTATGGGTTCACCCAAGGCGATTGGCAAGTACGCCGCGGCGATACCAATGAGCAATCTTGCGGGCGCAAACTACGCCACGACCTATTCGCTGTACTACACTATCCCTCAGCAAGTCTCTTTGGTCGCGGACCCAATCCTGTCTGCGGTCGGATGCAGTGGCTCGAGCAATGTCTTGGCGTGCATGAGCGCGGTCGATCCGCACACGCTAGTCAGCCTTTCCACTGTCGCTCGGTGCGTGTTGCCTGGAGGCCCGCTTACGATGTGTGCCGACGACTTCGCAGGTTTCTTGTCGTCGATGGAACGTACATCGTTCACACTGAGCTCCCGGTGGACGGGTCCGGTGCAGTTGCAAATGTCCACACTATGATGGGCTTCATGCGCGACGACGGCGCCGCGTTCATTGGCTACCCGGTACGAGGATTTTCTTCCCAGGCATCGAGAGACGATCTTGACAAACACGGGTAGACGAACGGAAACCTGACCGAGGGTGTACTCGGCGCGAGCCTCAACATCACTGTCGTCGACAATCCGCTATTCCCAGAGCCCTCAGGCCCGAACGTGACGACGAACGTCTTCAACGTGACCGCCGGAGTTACGACGGACATCGAATTCCGTTGTCTGGACCAGGCGACCGCGTTCTCCGGGGTCGCCCACGACCTCTTCAAGAGTGTCTGGTTCTACGAGTTCAACAGGAGCTATCAAACTCCTGGCTTCAGCCCGAACGTGAGTCCTGCCTCGTGTCATGTGCTCACCGGCTACCACTGACGGTGCCCACGCCCGTGCGGGACCGCCAGTTCCCGACATGCGAGGCACCCATCACCACAGAGCACCCCCTTGGGGATACGTCCGCGGAATACTTCAAGTGCGTCATGCTCCCTCCCCCGCGCCCTCCCGTGCCTAGATCCCTGCGAAGGGCTGAGCGCTGATCTCCCCCCCTCCTTCCACCCCACCCCATGCCTCGTCTTCCATTCAACCCGCGCTCTCCCGGCGCGCTCCCACACACAAAATACACCGCGTCCCGCGCGCTGCCCTACGGTGGTGGCCGGGTGCTCTGCTCCTGACCAGATGCCACTCGGGCGAGCTATACTATGTGTTCGGCACGATGCCCGCGGACCGGCCGTACCGCGACGCGCAGGACCTGCCGTTCATGCAGCGCATGCTCGACGTCTGGTCGTCCTTTGCGCGCACGTTCGACCCGAACCCCGACCCGCGCTTCCTCGCTGCGCGCGGGTTCGCAGGCTCCGCGCGGCAGCTCGCCGCCCTCCCCAGATGGGAGCCGGTCACGAAGGGGAATTTGGGGGGACGCCCGCTGCAGCTGTTGCAGTGGGGGAGCGAGATGGTGCCGTGGGGCCAGCAGGCGCAGTGTGAGTTCTTGGGGTTCCCGCTGACGTACTTTGGTTGAGAGAGGGTTGGGGTGTTTGGAATCGGCGGCCAAGTCATCTTTGTCTGTAACTTGGGCTGAATCGTTAGTGCGCGAGATTACAAGGTTGTGCGGGTCTCAAGTGTCCTAGGAAGCGGACATTGTCATCGTTGGCCACACTATCATGGAATTGCCCTTGCGCAATAGCTTGACACTCTCGACTTCCGAGATACACGTCACCAACAGAGCGCAGCCGCTGTAGTTCGGGGATAGGCCAGACATGCATTCTCGGCAACGAACACGTCTCAAATCGCCGAGCGCATCGACATAAAGCTGCTGGGTATATCGGTTCATTGATAAGCATCGCGCTTTGTATAACTAATCTGCGCATGGTAGGCTTCGACAAACGAACGCCGTCACCACTTGGACTATTGACCGTCAGGATATCCGGATTTGTCCGGAATCGTCTTCTCTACTTGGGACAACATTCAAATGCAAACTAATCCGTTACTCAGCGCATATATGGTAGGTGTAATGGGTCGAACTAATATATACGTTGCGGAGATAAGCCAGAGCAGAAGTCTTGCGGCCAACTCTTTGTCGCGTCTCGAGAAAATAAAAATACATCAAGTTAGGCACCAGACCGTAGCGCTTGGCGCAGGATAGTGAAGAATAAAAGGCGTGAACCGTTCTTTCGTGTCGAGTAATTGGCGACCACCTGCTACCCGCGCAACTTTTCCGCCAAGTCGCTGAGTCTTAATGTCGTGAGGGATGCGAAGCAAGGTTAGTCAGAGCCTCGAGAGGACAGCAAGGCAAAAGACTCTTACTCTGCTGGAGCTAGCATGAAACCGTCCACGAAGATTCGCGGCTGCACCGTTCCCCGAGAGCAGACGGCGATGCTGACCACCTTGATCTGGTCCAAATGGAACGGAAAGTGAGGAGCTTTGCCTGTAGCCATGAATCAGTACACCTGGTGACTCGAGAGAAAAGTAATAATCATTTACGAGCATGCTCCGGATCTCTTGTCCGGTGTGAACAGCAAAAGCGCCTCTTGCTTTGGCCACACGTCGTTGCTTCCCGGGAGTAGGCGTGTCGTATGCGGGATGGGAGAACCATGAGGCATAACATATGAGAACTCCGGGGCCATTGACCACGACGGAGATCCTAGATGGCCAACGCACCTCGAGACGGAATTTCACCTTCTTCGGCCAAGGCTCTCCGTAGTCCGTGGGGAGATCATGATCAGCGTTGGAGACTTGTGTGAGGTCATCGGAGAGGACAGTAGCCACCGTGAACCCGTCGGAGCCGTATGAGATGGACTGAGTGGGGATGTCATCCTTGAGCAGTCCTTTGTTGTATGGCTTTCGAGGGATTTCAAAGCCCTGCAAGTGCTATGTATGGGGCAGGAAAAGGTTAGTCCTTGCTGAGACACCATGGTGAGACACCATGCAGACACTGCAGCCTGCTAACTGCCTGGTCAATGTCGAGGGCGATATCCATATGTGAACTGGAGAGAGGGGGTCAGCAGAGAGGAGGTTACTGTCCAAGGAGAGAGATTTGGAGGAAGAATTGATGAAGACGATGGAGAACTATATGTACCTGTATTTTGGATAGCTACGGCAAATAGCCATGGCTCTCAATGTGCATGCTTGTGCATGAGGGAAGGATATAGCACTCACCACTAAGGCGACGCCTAGTCCTCATTGTTGACAAGAGGGGATATCTAAGTACAGATAACCACGCCCTCATTCGGTCTGGTCTTTGTTTTGAAACGTCAAAAAGCGAAGACAACGGGATAGTACTTCATAAGAAACACTTATTCCATACTAGTGTTGGCACTACGCTTCTTAGTGAGGAACATTCATGTCGTTGGAAAGGCCAACCTTAAACGGGGGAGACGCCACCTCTAGGTCGACGAGGATGAAGGGCGACACTCACTTCCGTCTGGGGGGCAGATTTCTCTGTAATGGGCACCTGTCTATCCACAACGCACATTTATGCTGCAAGGACTTGAATCGTGATGGTTAGCTTGAGGCGGCCATGACAAATCCGCGTTGTGAACTCACCGCAAGCCCGACGTGGGGAAGGAATCCAGATATCCAGAGGCTAAAAGGGGACATGGATGAGTTTCAAGTTTCATTCGCTGTATTTGAGAACGCAAAGGTAGAAAATGCGAGGCCTACTTCTTGACTGTTGATATAAACCAAGTGCTGAAGATGCTTGAATTTCGAAGCTCGCCGGTGCTCTATCTGATACCACTCCACCTGATTGAAGCCACTTTATTCACGCACTTCCTCGTCGACGCCACCGTGCCACCGTCCATGATATTGAGCTCATTGTGAGAGATCTCGTGTATATACTCAGCAACGGGTTTCACTGGACACTTCACGCAACGTTGCCATCGACGAGGCGATCACTGAGACGACGTTCCCGTGCATCTTGCACATTCACCTCAAGCCAAGGTTCGAGGACATAATGTACCGCGACTGGAGGGAAATCCACAACCTCGTGTGGTCGAAGACGTTGCGGAATCTGGAAAAGGCAGATCTGCTGCAGTTTGGGTGCAAGATCAGAGAAGATGGCTGGTATCGCAGTTTTATGTTGTGGTAGATTGCATCGCGGCCATGACTCATGCATTGAAACATATCCCGAATTCGGATTTCTGTCAGTCAAGTTCGTTCGTCGGAGTCCGGGTTGGCCAGGATTCCCTGCGACCCTTGAGCCTCTATAAAGACTCCATGGACAGTTCGTGTGCGTTGGTATGGATGCCCCTTACCCCTAGCCATGAGCGCAGCCATGCGACTCACTCCGCAAGTTGAAGATAGTGGTGCAAGGGCGCGAACGGGCTTGAGCCCGCAGCTAAAGTGTGTGGCTCGAGCGCGGTGCAAGCCGAGGACACGCAGGCAAGGACACTTAAGGGTGCGCGAATGCAACGTCCATCTATCTACAGCAGTTCCGCACGAAGTCGCACAGAGTGCGAGCATTGCTAGTATGGGCGAGAACAGCCTGTTGGTGGTGGCCGTCGCAGGGAAACATGTTAGCGTCTAGTAATTCTGTCGACGGCTATGCTTGGACTTGTAGGCGCCCAAGCCTGGGAGAGACAAACAAGTCACAAGTTGCTGGCATGCCAAGGCCGCAGACCCTTCCTCTGTGGTCCTGTGCAGCTGCGCATCGCCTCGATATATTTCAAAACGTTCGCATCCTGGCCTAAGCCACTCATAAGCCTCGCCGGCACCACCGGCTTCGGGATTCCTTTCCAATTGCCGGTCGTCCTGGAATTGGTAGAATACTGCAGGGGAGCCAAGCCAAAATTTCCTGTCGCAGCCTCGCGCGCATTGCTTACATGGTATGTTTGACAACTTTCCTCTGCCGAATGGTCCGAATATATTGACGGCTTTGTGGACATCGTCGTCAGAAATAAATGTGCCACCCTCTTTGGGAGTTACCAACGTCTCTATTCCGGAGGATGCTGAGGACGAAGCACGACGGCCACCTCACGCCAGTAGACATCAAACGAGCAGGCGTGATGCAAGACGAGCTTCAAGTTATAGTCCTTGTACTCAAGCCTTTCCCTGCTGCAATGCTCTGAAAAAGCAGGGGTTGGTCTACTGCTCGCTGATGATTAACCTATCCAGACGTGGTCCACCTGTGCTTCGGAGAACAGGTATTGGGTTCTTGGCAGGCGAGCGTAGCATAGGGGATTTCAGACCGTTGCATCACTCGCGCGCAGTAGTGCGGTCCGAGGTGGCACTGAGCTTTTCGGCTCGGATTTTGCGCCGCGAAAGCACAACCGGTGAGTGCGATCTTCTTCAATAACCCGATCTTCATTTCATCGTCATTCATATATAAGAAGTGTTAGCAGGAACAATGACCCATCACACTCCAACGCACTCGGCCGAACGCAAGCAAACATTCTCGACCATGGTCAACTTCACTATTCTCGCCGGTGGATGGACCCCTTTCGTTGTCTGAGGCTTGTCTCCTACCTGTTCAACTCCGACACCAACTCCCTCACGGTCCTCAATCAGTCTCCTACCGGAGGGAACGCGTCCTGGATATCGCTTCACCCGACCAACAAGACTACCCTATAGTGCGTGATATCTGGTTCATTCATGCGTGCGGATAGCGGTTGTAATATGGCTCCTGCAGCGCGATCAACGAGATCTCCCCGGTCGGCGCTCTACAGTCATTCGCCATTGGCCATTGCGGCGCGCTGTCCAGCCCGATCGACACAATCAGCACACAAGGAGACAGGCCTTCTTTTACTACTGCACTCTCTACTGGTCAAGTAGCCGCCGTGAACGTGAGGAACAAATTCTCTCTTCTCCCAAATCTCCATCTCTTCACACTGAGATTCTGCGCACACAGTACCGTGGTGGAAGCGCTATCGTCGTCCCCACTGAATCGGAGGATCCCTTTGAATTTGTCTCATCATTTACGCCAGTGACGTTCGATGCTCCTGTCTCTCGCCCGCACATGGTCCTCGAGTACGGGAATGAGCTCTTCATCCCCGACATTGTGAGTTCCAACTAGCTGTGATCTAAGGCAGAGGGCATGCTTAAAAGAACACTTGACCTTTCAAATGCAGGGCGCAGATAAGATCTGGCGACTCGTCGAAGACGGTGCCCAGGGCGTGTTCAAGGTCCAGGGCCAGATCGACGAGCCCTCCGGATACGGCCCACGCCACATCGCTGTCAGAGGTGCGTTCTCGGTTATCCCTTCCACTGGCACTTGATCTCCCCTGCAGAACATTCGATGTTCACGACTCGTACCGCAGGGAGCATGCTTTACACGCTCCACGAACAGCGCAGCGCCCTCACGCAGCAAGCGATCCCACCCGCGCCCAACGGCACCACCGGCCCCCTCCTCGCACATTTCAACGTCACCCCGCCGGGCCTCCCCGAGGGCGCGCTGCTGGGGGCGTCCGAGATCGTGCTTGCCGAGGCATCGCCCTCGTTCCCCGAGCCGTTCATCTACGCCTCGAACCGCAACGTGGGCTCCGCGCTGGACCCGCGCGGCGACGCCATCACGATCTTCCGCGTCGAGCCGCAGCTCGAGCTTGTCGGGTACGTCTTCACGGGCCTGCTGCAGGTGCGCAGCATGGCGCTCGGCGGGCCGGAGAACGAGTTCCTCATTGCGAGCGGGGAGGCGGGGAGCGGGGGCACGATCATGATGAAGAGGGCGGAGGGCGGGCAGAACCTAACGATCGTGGCGAGGAACACGGACTTTCCGACGAGGACGACGTTCGTGTGGCTGGATTGAGAGGATCGTCTTGGCTGTGGACGCATAGAGTTCACCATGGTTGTAGGGGAGAAACTCCGTTCGTTGTGAAGGCATGGTCCCTGCTCGAGAAGCCGAGAAGTCGAACTGTGATGGTGGGTAGCCATATGCCGAGACAGTCTGAGAGCGCACGGCTGCGATGGGGTGGCACTGTGTGTGCTTCTATATGAATGTTTTACTGAAGGCCGCGCAATGGGTTGGCTTGAGTCCATGGGCGGAGGGTATGCGCGGTGGTTGTCGACTGGACACTGTACTGAGAGCAGTGAAGTACTGTGACGAGGCCCATGCTCGAGCCATCAGGTGGTCGGATGCATGCCATGCCAGCTCAGCACGGCGCAAGGACAAGGAGTTACATATATGTCCTTGCAGTTAGTTGGGACTCGTTCACCGCTCACAAGTTCGCCGCCATTGTCTCACCGTCCCTACCAGTTCCCTCCTAGCGACTCGATACTTCGATGTAAGTCCTCACTGAGCCCTGGTTTCCAACCGTCGCAAGGGCGTGTTATGACATCGCCGCTCACGACCACGACTCCATTCCAAGGGCACCCCACATCCTTGCAGGAGCTCCGAAGATCAACACTCTTACGAAACCCGGGGTGAAGGTAGTCCCGAAGAGGGTGCCACCTCCGTCTACTAGTAAGACGGACAAGAAGAACCCAACAGTGAGTAGCGCATTGTCTCTCGAACGACTCCGATGTCATGGAAGTCCCCACCTAGGATGCCAAGGCGCATAAAAAGAACAAGAATGTGAAGATGGCCTAGTCAGGTTGGGGCCCGTTGTAGTGACCAGGTTGGGAGTCGGATGTACGAGGGGACTGTCGGACTGCGAGAGAACTCGTGCATGTCTCATGACGCTATGGGATACCTGTGTACCGTCTCAGATGCTTTGGGTTGAACCACTTGCTCTTCCATCTCTCAATCAACCTCGCTGATGTGACAAAGTCGCAATCCGCATCTACCCTAACTTTTCCACGTCGTCAAATTCTAGTCTGATCACTGTCCAATACAACCCGCAAAGTCCGCCGCATAAGTTACTATAAACACATGTGGGGATCGGTACAGAAGCGCATATGTACGTGTGTCAGGGCGCCATGGTATCGACTTGGACGTTCAATAACTATAATTTTGGATATCAACGGACGACGAGCCTTGCTTACGAAAGGAGGGTGATATCGAATATTAAGGCCAGGGACAGCAGCAAGCATTGAGGTCGGGGGTGGAGCAGTAGCACAACAGACGAGAGGAGAAATAATGTTCGGGGTCAACAGTCGGTCTAAACTCGCAGTCCATGCAACATGAGTCGAGTCCGCCGCTTTCGCATTAAACTTCGTTCCGGATCATGACGCTGAAGCAGTGCTCGCAGAAGGGCTTGCCGTCCCGCTGGAAGAATGCGGGATTCTCGAACGGCTTGTCGCAGCTCTGTAGGCGGGTCAGAATCCCCCATAAAACATAAGGATTGGGAGGAGAACGGCAACGTACCGCGCAAGTGAAGCACTCCCAGCACCACTTCCCTCCAAGTGCCTCAACGGCCTGCATCCCGTCCCGGATGCTCTTCTTGCACTTCTTGCACTTGGGCATCCGCAGCCGGACGTGACACGTTTCGCAGTACGGGTGGCCCTTGTACACCGTGAAGCCGACGTCGTCCTCGGCGCTCGCTGTGAATGCGCCGTCGCCCGCGAACGTGCGTGATGGGGCGCCCGGATCCGCCGGTGGCAGGAACGGGTCCCCGCACTCGGCGCAGAAGAAATGCTGCTCATGGTACGTCCGTTTCCCTAGCTCGGGGTCGTCTAGCGTGATGAACCGCTCGTCGACGATCGCCGTCTCGCAGTGGTAGCAGCGCGGCGCGAATTGCTGCGAACGAATAAGAAAGTGAAAGGTCAACTCAGTAGCAGCCCACGGAAGAGAGAGCCACGCACCTCGTGGTAGTCCAGATGGCAGTACGGTCGCCCATCGTGCGCGTACGAGCTCAGGTTCTCCAGCAGTTCGTCACACACGCAACACCGGAAGCAGCCCGGATGCCACCGCATGTCCATCGCGCTGACAATCCGCCCGATGATCGCCCCGCCGCATCCCCCGCACACGAGCCCGCTCCGCTTCGCAGCCTCCATGCGTGGGTTTGACAGCGTCTGCTGCATCCTCTGTGTCTGCGGCTGGCCCCTCCTCTGATTCTGGGACCGGGACGTAGGAGCACCAGGAAGCGAGATCTGCGGGACGGACGGCGCGTCGTCCACTCCCCCAATATTGATCGATGGTATGCCGCCGTCATTGTCATCATCCCCGAAGGATATCCGCGGGAGACTGGGAGGTCCCGTCGGGCTAGGCCTAGAGATGTTGATGACAGGCCCGTCGAAGTCGTCCTCGTCGCTATCCCCGTCCGCACTGGCTGGGAACGAGATCTTCGGAATGCGCGGCGTACCTTGCGATGACTGACTTGAGACATGCGCGGGTGGCTGGAAGCGCACGGGCGACTGGGACCGCGCGGACGAGAACGACCTGGGCGTGGACGGTGCTTGTGGCTGGTCAAATCGTTGTCTTGTGGGGGACGCAACGGTCATCTGCCACGTCTTCGAAGGCGATGTTGCGGTAGTCTGCCACTGCTTGGACGGCGAGATTGTGGTCTTCCACTCCCGCTTCGGGGGTGAGCTCGCGGGCGCTGGCGGCTGCTGCGCCGGGGGTTGAGGCTTGGCAGGGGACGGTGGGCGCTGGAAAGGTGACTGCTTCGCGGGAGAAGGTGGGCGGTTGAAGCGCGGTCCTGAGGTCGAATTGTTCGCGTTTGCCGAGCTCGGAAAACCGAACACACCCTTCTTTGGCGAGGACGGCAAAGGAGGGGCATTAACATGGGTCGGTGGCGCAGGGAAGTTCGACAGCGTGAACACCGACGCATCCGACGCTGCCCGGTGTAGCTGTTCTCGTGCGCCCGCAATGGGAGAGGACGGGCTTATTGGCGACTGCGGCGCGCTAGGCAGTGGAGAGTTGAAGGCGACTGGTGAACGCTGCGGGAACGCGGACGGAGGCGGCCCGGGCGAGCGTCTCAGTGAAGGTGGCGGGGCATCATCGAGGTTCAGATCCAAGTCTGGCTTTCGTGGTGAGCGCGGGAAGGGCGACGACAGTGCACCTACAGTGGTCTTCGAGCGGACAGGCGTGGGCAGGGCACGTGCCTGCATCTGTGCGAACGCAGACTGCGTTGCTGGGGGTGAGATGGGGTTCGGGCTTGTCGGCGCTCGCGGGAGGGGAGGAAGCGCAGCCGGCCAGCCGCCCGACTGTGGCAGTTGTGGACGTTGTGCAGGTGGCTGAGGCATGGGCCTTACTGTGGCGGCGCTCGACATTGATTGCGAATGCTCGTGCGTCGGCCGGGAACTGGGCGAAGTAGATCGAAGGGATGTCGCGGCCGTGTGCGACGCAAGACTAGGCTCCGCCTGGCCACCAAGGCGCGGCGATGGCGGAACAGGCGATGGCAGTTCGCGACGTGTCCGAGGGCTTGCATCTGCCGAATCGTTGGCCGGCGGCAGAGGATTTCTCTGCGACGGGAGATCGCGGATGCCGAACTGGGGACTCGGAGAACGGACATGACGTTCGAGCAGTGCGTTTGTCAGCTCTTCGTCGTCAGAGCTAGCCGGCGAGCCCGGCCGGTGCTGGACACCGACACTGCTCGGCGAAGACGGTTCTGGCGGAAGAGGACCTGTGGGGGCAGCAGTCGGGAGCGGAAGTGTGCGAGAACGCTCGCGCGTAGTAAAGCGCGACCCATGCATCATCTTGATGGGGCCCACAACGGCTGCAGGAAACGACGCGGGAGGCAGGGGCTGGGGAGACCGGCTCGGTGACTGTGATGGCCCATTCTCCAACTGAGGGTGATGAGGTAATGTGGTCGGACGTGCGGATTCCTCTCGAGAAATTGTCGCACTCGTAGTTACGCCGGGAGAGGGTAAAGGACGTGCGCCGCCAGACACGGTGCTTCTCCGCTCCAATGGTGGCTGAGCCTGAGGAATCTGTCCGGGACTCGCGAAAAAAGACCCCCCTGGCTGGGGCAGCGCGCGTTTCCACAAGGGCACGAACTTCGATCCCTGGGCTGACACCGATTCGGACCTCCGCTGATCGAGCGATGACAGACCTGGCGCTGGCAACGCACGCTTTGGGGGGCTCTGGGTGATGCTGTGCGTCTGTGTCTGTGCCTGACTCTGGCTCTGTGTGGACCCGAGGTCAAGTGATCCCGAGGAACGAGGAAGTGGCAGCGGACGAGGGGAGCTTGTAGGTGGAGAAGAAAATGCACTTGCTATCGATGATACATCTGTCCCTGAAGGTATCCCAGTGATAGCATTCGATACGGGTTGTTGGGGGAACGCGTTCGGAACGGAATGTGTGGGTCGATGTGCGCCGACAAACGGAACGGGGGATGAGCTTGGCTGCGGTGTTGGAACCGAGCCGTTGTTCGGCGGTTGTGGAAGACCGCGGGGAGCAGGCAGTGGCCGCCTGGAGGAATGTGGGGTACCGATCTGAGGGGATGCTGGGGAGATCGGGGAGGGATATGGGTTGGCTATGAAAGTCTGAGTATGAGGTTGGGGAGAAGACGGCGCACGGGGATAATACTGGCCATATTGTGGGGGCGGGGCCGACATGGGACTGAGGGGTTGAGCTTGGGAATACGGTACAGGATTGATCGCGGTTAGAGGACGCTGGGGCGGAGGTGCGTATGAATGAGGCTGCGGTTGAGGGAGCGGGCTGTATGATCGCTGTTGATAGTAGGCGGGCTGTTGTGGCTGCATCCTTTGGTCATAAGCTTGAGGTGCCTGTACCTGGGAATAGGCATACCCCGGCTGTGGGGGATAAGACGAGTAGCCCGGTTGTGCCATGGTGTGCAACTAAGGCTTTTGTAGGCGAAGCTGATGGAGATTAGGACGACGCATAACGGAAATGACTCTTTTCACACCTCAGTCACTCCACGCAAACCTACGCCCACGTATCCTAGCAGGCCAACACCCAAATGTCTGGCAGAGCGTAGAGGAATTTCCCAGTCGGTCGAGATCAGCGAGCGTTCCGCGACAAGCGAAGCTCTATCGTTAGCTGCCCGTTGCCTAGCCCTTGAGATTGTCGCAATTCCTGCCACTGGTCAAGGACGCATATAAGGGCAGACCGAAAGCAGATATAAGACGGGAGGAGGAGGGGATGGTGGGATGGTGGCGGCAGGAACGCCGCGGCGCTTTCGGGCTCCTCGCCGTCCGGCATTTGCCGGCCCTGCAGACGGGCTAGCCGAGTCTCTCTGACTGTCAGTTTGCTATGATAGTTACTAGTAATACTACTTGCCAGTCCCAAACGCATCCTTCCTGCATTGATCTTGAAGAACATACTACATCTTCATCACGCCGAATACACTATATGTCACGGTATCGCCTTCCTGGCGGGGCAAGGGCCAGCTCTACTACAACACTCGAGTCGCTTGTACTGTAGTCATTGGCCACGTGCCTTCAAGCCAGGGGGCGCGCCGGATGGGGGATTTTCAAACACCAGCTGCAAGAGTGTCTCGTGCGCGATAGAGCCGGAAACGTCGATTTAATCCTAAGGCATTCCTACTTAGCGCTTAGTTCAGCCACACGAACGTCGACCTCGTCGGGAATTCGGTGTTCCTCGCCAAAATCTCCAGGTTTCGCCCGCCCTCCGTCCTCTTCAGCATAATCGTGCCTCCATCCCCTGCAACCCCGCTCGCGATTAAGAACTCATTCTCGGGCCCGCCCAGCTCCATGCCCCGGATCTGGTCGAGCCCTGTGAAGACGAAGCCGATGGGCTCGAGCCGAGGCTCAACGCGGAAGATCGTGATGGCCTCTCCGCGTGGGTCGAGCGGCGGGTCCCCGATGTTGCGGTTCGAGACGTAGATGAACGGCTCGCAGAACGACGGAGACGCCTCGGCGAGCTGGATCTCCGCCGCGCGCATGACGGCGCCCTGGGGAAGCCCGGGGGGGATGACGCTAAAGTTGGCAATGAGCGGTCCCGTGGTGCCGTTCGGCGCGGGTGGGATGTCCTGCTGCGTGAGGGTGCTGGCGGTCTCGTGTAGCGTGTAGAGGGTGTTCCCTGCAACGTAGTGCGTACCATGAATAGACTCAATGGGCATGACGTGCTTAAAAGCACACCTCGTGTCACGATGTGCCGTGGGCCGCTTCCGATTGGCTGGTCGATTTGGCCGTGTACCTTGAATACGCCCGGTGCGCCATCTTCGACGAGTCTCCACACCTTGTCTGCACCCTAAATTCTGCATCAGTGCCGCGTTGAGCCGTTCAAGGCTGCAATACCTACAAGGTCTGGGATGAACACCTCGTCCCCATGCTCAAGGACCATGTGCGGGTGAGAGACCGGAGCGTCGAAGACAATAGGCGTAAATGACGAAAGAAACTCCAAGGGGTTCTCACTCTCTGTGGGGACGACGAGTGCATTACCGCCGTCGAACTTCATTTGTCGAGTTTCAGATTATTCCTACCGGTAAATGACGGGAAA
The DNA here is from genome assembly GCA_022814645.1 of Ganoderma meredithae. Classification (NCBI taxonomy): domain Eukaryota; kingdom Fungi; phylum Basidiomycota; class Agaricomycetes; order Polyporales; family Polyporaceae; genus Ganoderma; species Ganoderma meredithae. The sequence goes on along the minus strand of JAKLMY010000079.1, from coordinate 52,369 downwards.
GGCACTCACATTCACGATAGCGACTTGGCCTGTGGAGAGCGGAACAGTGAATGCCGGTCGGTCTCCCTCAGAGCTCATCGTGTCGATGGCGTTCGAAAGGGCACCTTCGGGCCCGATGGTAAAGGACTGCAAACCACCGATTGGAGAGACCTCATTGACCGAGCTGCGAAAGTCATTGAAGTTTCGGCTGCATGCACTTACGGATGGGATGCAACGTACTAGAGGATATTTTTGTTGGCCGGGTGGAGAGAAATCCAGGAGCAGTTTCCTCCGGTGGGAGACTGGCTGAGGACTGTGAGCGAGCTAGTGTCGGAGTTGAAAAGGTAGGACACGACGAAGGGGGCGAAGTCGCCCGCGAGGATGGTGAAGTTGACCATATTTCTTTGTTGGTCGTAGCCGCAGCGGCTTGGGGAAAATGAGCTATCCGTGATGGAGGAGACAGAGAGTAGGCGATGAGGCGAATCATGCATTTATACGGTGAAGTAGCCTGAAAATGGTAATAAGAAAAGTATTTGCATCATGGAAGGAAGCAACGCTTGGGTATCCGTCTGACGACTCGAGCCCCACGGCTGTCCATGATTCTGGTCCTTGAAATGGACAAGAAGAGATCAGAGTTAGCTATTAGATGGTCACATGTGCTTGGAATCTCACTCCGATCTTCTGAACCATAGACACGGAGCCTTCGCAAGTTGCAACTGAGAACTTTTCGGAACCTGCTCAAATTCAAGCGGGACCTGCTTCAAAATCCAGGTATTTCCGATCCAATATCCAAAATTCAATACAGCAGAAGATTATGAGGCTTGAGTGAATCTCGGCACATCGACAGGAGGGGATGAAGGCAGGCAAGTGAGATACCACTGGGGGGTGTTTGGGAGGTGTTGTGGGCGCGACGTCACGGCAGTCAGCGCCTTGGACTCGCCTTGGACGGATCGATCGATTGGTGATTGGTTCCTGTACTTACAATGGGCGCCAAAATGTCTCCCTCGAACCACCAGCAGCTGGAACCTGTCCCCGCCCGCCCCAGCCAATATCGCACTCTCTGCGACCTGCCGGTGGAAATTTTAACGCTTATCGTCTCCCATATAAAGGAGGACAAGCGGACATTGCGGGCATGCAGCCTCACATGTCCTTGTCTCCGCGCCACAACCATCAAGCGTGTCCTAAAGTCCACCACACACCTGCGAGTTCTCAAGCTCGCTGCCATCGGTCATATAATATCGTTCCTTGAAGCCAACCCGGACATGTGCAAGAAAATTCAAGGGCTCAAATTATCCGGCAAAGTATGCATAGGCGAGGCCCGCCGATGGACTCCCGAACATGACCTCAGCGCCTCTACCGTTGCTCGACTCATGCAATTGTTGCCAAACCTCAGGTCCTTAGAAATCGGGTGCTTCACATACCCCCCTCTCCCCAGACCTTTTTCGCCCTGGGACTCATGCCTTGTAGCGAATACTTTCCGCCCGGCTCACTTCGACTTTCTCTCCTTAAGCCTATCTCCATCAGAGTGGCATCATACGTCTTCGATTCCAGGGCTGTTCCTCATCCCCTGTATGATCTCGTCTATCCGCGAACTCGATGCCTGTAACCTCGTGGGGGATGTCAACCCATCTTTCTTTCTCAGCACAAGGCTTCTGCAAGGGCCTCTCAGGATCGAGAAACTTCGTCTCAGCGGGGATGCATGCCCGGATCGCGGGTGCCATTGTGGAACCGAGCTCATAGAATCATTCGCACGCGCCATCGTTCCTGGGAGTCTGCAAAGCCTCGAAGCTCGGTGCTCCTCAATACGGGCCGTCATCGCTGTGGGGGAACTCCTTGAGCGTGTGGGAGGCGAGCTGACGAGCCTTGACGTCGGCGGAGCCCCTCCGCCTGGTGCAGATGATCGCGCGAAATGGGAAAACCCATTCGACAGTACGTCCGCCCCATGCTTTCTGGCACGATCTTGTGGCTAACGAATTACTGCTCAGGCCACTGGCGCCGGCTCAACCTCAGGTCGTGTCCTCATTTGGAGTCGATCGTGATACACATCTACTACCGCGAACCACCCACTGGCCGACAACCGGCACATGCCCGCGTCCTGAGCCAAGCTGGCGTCTCCATGCTCTCCGAGGTGCCGGAGACGTTGCGCCAGGTTACGATCTATGTGTACAACCTGCCATCCATGGAGACGATCGGCGACAAGCAAGTGCTGGGACTGCGCATATTTGACACGGCGTTCCCCGAACGATAGTTCCCCTTCCTGGAGAAGGTTCATTTGAGAGTCGACGGCGACGATTTCTCGTCGCTGTCGTCTCAGGATTGGCGGATCCTTATGTGGAACGCAGAAACAGCCCTGCCTGGTCTAAAATTCCGAAGATTGCTTGCCGTTCATCCCCTTCAAGTTGGGTGGTGATTGGACGGCGATCTTCTATATGGGCTGTGGTCGCCTGGCTCATTGCTATCGAGTTCAGTGCCTAATGACCCTTCCTCGTCCCAGTCCCAAGAGAGCCAATGACGCAGCCGATTGTGTAGAACGTGCGGAAACTCATCCGGGAAGAGGGGTGGGCTAGTTTACGAGGGTTATGGATCATTAAGACGGATGGACATGTGGCGTCGACGGAAGGAACAACTTATTTCTACCCACACAGTCCCGAACCCAATCCTCCAGGGCTCTCCGCTATTTAACCCACAGGCCGGTACCTGCTGTCGTGCTTCGTTTGTATCAATATAACGCTCGATCTCACATCCAAACCAACGTGCTTTGAAACCGCTCCGGTAGAAAGCACAATGCAGCTAGCTGAGAGGCTATATGTGCACATATGCGTCTATGCTAAGGGCGCCTGCTGCCCTTCCAGACACCCCTCTTCCGAGGAGCCATCCTTCTCCTCGGGCAGTTGACAGTACTACAAATATCTGATACATTGCAATTGATGTAAGCAGAGTGAGTGAGTAGTATACATGGTACACGACAGCCATAGGTCAGGAATGTGATGACGATGACAATGAACGATGCGATGCGAGGTCGATGCGATGCGAGATAGTGCGATGCGATGCGAATGCGGACGAGGTGTGTGGGTGTGGGTGGGTGTCAGTAACGTGTTAGTGTGGGTTCACGGATGTGATTTGCAAGATCTAGATGTCTGGGTATCCGAGTTAAGAGGAGAGTTGCGCGGGCAGGAAGGGACGCGGCGGATGTAGAGCGGCATCTGGTTCCCGCGATGGGGCTCCGACTTTACGCACGGGCGTGTCACGACGCTGGATAGACACACATAAGCCTTGCGTTACGACGACTGGAAGAGAGGGAGCACTCACTTGACCTTCTTCTCGATCTCTACGGCGGGGTCGTGCGAGAACTCCATGTCGCGGAGCAGGACGAAGAGGAAGATTTTAATCCTACACAATGATATCGATCAGCCTCTCAACCAAACCCCATCACCGAAAGAAGTAGGGACTCACTCGCTCAGCGCGAACCGGTACCCGATGCACGACCGGTTCCCATTGACGGGGTTGCCGCCACCGAACGTCAACATGCTCCCCCACAGCCCCTGCACATGCTTCCCCCTGCCGGCCCCCTCCATTTCGCTGTCCTTCTCATCCCCCTCTTCCCGCCTCCTCACCTCCTCCCACCTCTCTGGCCTGAAGACATCGGCATCATCGCCCCACGTGTAACTGCACTTGTTCATCGCCTGGATGGGCACGCTGATGATGTCGCCCTTACGCACGCGGATCTCAGTGCACGTCCGCCCGCGTCGGTCGACGAACGGCGCTGCGACGGGGATCGCGTCGTCCGCAGTGGCGACACGCATTGTGGTCGTGATCGGGGCGTACAGCCGCAACGACTCGCGCACGACCGCATCGAGATACGGCAAATGCGTGATGCGGTCGAAGAGCGTTGCCATTGCTGCTTCGTGGGCAGGGGACGTAGGGTGTAGAGAGAAAGTCGGGAAAGTTGGTGAGGTGGCAGTGGTGGAGGGTGATGAAGGGCACGAGGCAGGACAACGGGACGGAGACGAAGGCGAGGGTGAGGTTGACGATGGAGTGGGGACGGGAACGGCGCGCAGCTCTTCGCGGAGCTTTCCTTGAGCGGACGGGCAGCGTGCCAGGGCGTAGAGTGTCCACGTGAGCGCTGAGGAGCTAGTTTCGTGGCCAGCGGCAAGGAACGTCGAGATCTGGCAGAGCAGCTCGCTTAATGACATCCGCTGTCCTTGGACCTCGGAAATATTCGAGCGCACTAATGAGAACAAAATGCACGACCCAAACATACACATGCGCAGGTCAGTTGTTGATGGCCAGAACTCTGTTGTAAAGGACTACACACCGAGAACGCTGAGGAGGTCTCGATCAAAGACAGTCTTGTCGCCCTCGATTGCGCTCGTCTTCTCCGCAGTTTTCTCGGTGTCTGCGGCGACGGACGCGCGCCGCTCAATGAGCTCCATCCCGATCTTACGCATCGTCGCCTGTGCTTGTTGCATAGCCGCGTTTTCCGTTTTCTGCGCGTTCGAGAAACACCAGTCAGTCCAATTCATTTCACCGTATAGCCGAAACAGGGGTTCTTGCCAAAAAGGAACGAAAAAGGAACACGCACAAATCTCCGCAAGACAGGGAACCACACCTGGAGGATGGTCATGACCCGGAACTTCCGTGCGGTGCTGAAGATCACGCCAAACGCGCGAGCCAGCTCGCTCTCTTCGTCTCTCCGCTCCGCCGCGGCCTCAAGCGAGTGGAAGGGGTACCCGAACCCGGCCTCCCCGATCACATCAAGCGCGGCGCGTGCGAGCCACGGAAGCACGTCCAGCCTACATGGCCCGCGCGCCTCCGGTCCCTGCAACTTGGATTGAGGGGAGCTAGAATACGGCTGGCGCGACCGGAGCGTGGGAATAGTGGGGGACGATTTGGAAGGCACGAACGACGCGAAAGGATTGGGCAAGAACGAGGTCGTTGCGGCCGAAGGGCTGGTGGCGGCGGCGATGGCGGGCTCGGGGTCGGCATCACCGGGGGCAGAGGGATTCTCGGCCAGGGCGAACGGGTCGACCGGAGTGAAGAAGGCCTTGGGGGACGCGGTGATGTCAAGCCAGATATCCCGCAACTTAACTTCCGGTATTAGTGTCTGCGAGGCACACCAGGGCGAACAAGGGTCGACATACCCGGACGGCCTTCTCCCAGAATATCGGCGTGAGGGACCGGATTTGGGCGGTAGAGAACGCCGGGTTCTGGCGGGAGAATGGGTCAGCCATGGCACGAGCTATGACGGCGGTAACGTGAAGGAAGAAAGTAACATAACCATAACGTCCTCTGGAGACAGTCGTCTCCGCGACCAAGCCCCTCTTCCCTGCCATCAAACAACGCAGAACACAGTGATCCAAGCTCACAACGGAGACAATTCAAGCACAAATCATGCTTACGCCGACCCCGTGGTCGCGGGGATGCCGGAATGCGAATTCGAACTCGGGGAGAAGCGCTCAGCCTGGTAGACTTCAGGGACGTGAGTGACTGGTCGGTGGTGGCTGTCCGAGAGAAGCTGCCAAGAGCGAGCTGGCCGAGACCCGCGTGAGCAAGAAGGCGGCGGTGGGACACCGACGCTGTCGCCCGCTGTTGGTCGCCAGCGACGATGCCGATGGCCCCGCCTTCCGTCGCGACCAACTGATCCAGAGCCAAATTCATGAGTCACGTGCGCGCGTCTCGGAGACAGCCCGAACGTCAGGACTTCGGGCCGCACGGAACGTCCGACAGGAACGCAGGGTTCTGGAATAAATAACCGGGAGCAGGTCTCACCAATATTTTCCGCTGTGAACGCCGGCCCAATGGTTGCATGCGTAGAGACAAGTGCATGAGAACCAGGACACAGGTGCATACATCCGCCGTGCATGTCGGCGGGGCCGGGGACGTACCTGCTTCCGATGCATCTCGCCCTCCGCTGTGAGGAGGCCCTCATACCCCGCAGCCATACTCGCGAGCGCATCACGCACAAAGTCCGGCTTCGGGTAGTCGTAGCCGCGGCTCATGATGTGATTCACCGCGAGCGGGTCGACGGTCATAAGCCTGCAGCCGCCGACGAAGCCGCGGTAGACAAAGGTGGAGCCATACTGGGCCGTCCAGCGGGCAACGAGGCCGTTGTTCTCCTGATCATGCATCTCCCGGAGATTGCCCATGAAGAACGAGGGAGAGGGGGGGCCGGGGAGATGCCGGAGAGGTGAACGCGCCTGGCGAAGGATAAGCATGAGGAACGTCCAGAGGAAGTAGAGCGTGATCGCCGCGGGAGCGAGGAGCACGAGGAGGAGGGTCGACGGCGTCCACATCCTGCCTGGCGTGGAGGTCCGAGAAGGCGAGGGGTCCGGGAGCGAGTGTGTGGTGTAGTGCGAGAGAAAGCAGTGCGGCGACAGTTAAATAGACGAAAGCAAGAGAGCGACAGCAGGAGGCAAAGCAGGGGTAGAGGTCGCCGCCAGGGGCGAGTGGATGGGAGGGGCAGACGAATGGGAGCGCTGCAGGAGATGCAGCTTGGCGGAAGGGGAGGAGGAGCGGGCGGGGTGCATGGAAAGATAATAAAGGGCCGGGAGGAGGGCAGAGAGGAAGGCGGTCGACACCGACACCGACACGAGCTGTCAGATCGCAACAAGCTCAGACTTGGCTCACCCCACATGCCCGAGCGCTTCCCCACCCGTGCGAACTCACTTCTCGGCCTCGCCGGCCGCCACCCAGCCAATCTCGTCCCTCGGCACACCGAGACCCAATCGGCGCGCGCCCGAGGACCCCGTCGATGGCATCTTGCTCCAAATCCGTTTCGCGCGGACCCGCAAATCGTTGCCTTTTTGCGCTAAGCCTCGCATGGTGGCAGTGCATATTGTAGCCATCCGCCTTCCTTCTTCAACTTCATCGCGCCCCTTGATCCTCCCCATGACGTCGCCCCCCTCGCCTCGCTGCGTCCCTACACGCCTATGGCAGGCTATATGCGCATTGCATCAAGTCTATGCGTCCTACAGGAGTTCAACAAACGCAAAAGTCCTGCCCAATGGAGCAGTCTTCTGGCATTCCTCCGACTAGAACACTCAGGAACAGCACTGGGGCGATAGGTACCATTCTGAATCCTCGTCAGTCGGCGTTCCCGCATACAGTTGATCATATCCAACTTATAGGGTCTGCTCCCCGGCGCACAAGCGCTGCTGGCATCAGGTGTCCTCAGCCATGTTCTCACACACACTACTAGTGCCTCCGCACGTCATGCCGTGCCATAGATTCAAGACCAACGCCTCAAGCTCTCCCAATGAATTCAGCGGCCTGCGAAACGCCGCCCCGATCCCACCAGATGTTGTTTGAGCGGTACTGTACGTCGGCCGCAATCACTGGGGAGAAATCAACTTTTCCACGTCAAGGAAAGTCTGTGGATAGCTTTGGAAGGCGCCAATCTAGAGCCCAGAAAGGCTCACGGGCCTTTTGTGCTCCTGGAAAGGCGCTTTGCCGAAGACTTTCCTCCTATGTGAACTTTTGATGAAGTTTTCCTCATTTTCACCGACTTTCAACGCCGCGGAAAAGTTGATTTCTTTGCATTGAATGTTCCACGGATAAATCGATGCGCTCATACTAGCTCGCCCCCAATAGCCTTGTTCCAGGCATCAAGGTGACACGATGTCGCCCCTCCCCGTCCATGGCGGATCAGGGCTGGAGCTCCTCCCTCGGGCCCTTCGGCCATCGTCATCGTGCTAACGCCACTGGACGCTCCCTATATGCGCCCGTTGACACCGTCTGCATCATGCATCGGTAGTTTGCCCACCAACTTTTCCAAGTTGCTCGCCCAGGGGTCCCTGACGTCTCATACCCTGTCGATTTTTCGTCAGCTGAACTTAGAGCGAAGTTGACTGCAGACAAGATTCTGGAGTCTACCCGGCGTCTGTGTCGGAACCTTACCTGCACGAGGCGGGTCACTCGCCAGTCCCATAATGAACCGCCAAACAGCCGCACGGACTTCTCGCCCGGCCGGACTTCCCCTGCCAAAGCCAAAATGGATGAGGAGCTTCTCGTGACTGGTAAGAACGCAGATCAGATGTTTCCTATGCCCATGCACCGCGAAGAAGGCAACGTTTCGGCAATGAGGAAAGACATTGGAAATGATCAAGATATCCGAGTTCTTTCACACAGGAGGAAAGGCTTTGGAAAGGCGTCTTTCCATGGAGACAATACGCGTTCCAGCCTTTCCTGGTCCTAGTTCTGCGCCTTTCCAAAGCCTTTCCGCTGCGATGAAAGTTTGATAGAAAGTTTGTAATTCAGAAACCTTTTCGCAGGCTTCCGTCAGCTTTACGCAGAGAGGAAACGTTGGTGACTTCGCTGTGATGCTGACAGCTGCATCCAGTGAACAGCGTACCCTGTAGTCACTCCGGGACCGGGGCCGCGCCCGTGGTAGCCTCGCCCACCGCACAATCGTCTAGGGGGTCCGGGACGCAGCGCGACCGACATCGGAGACAATGGGAATGCCAAGTTCGGCCCAGTCACGAAAGAAGGCACACGCACGGCGATCTCGGGCACACTGTCCAGGCGTCCAAGGAGCACTGAATTGCATCGCGACATATGAATACAGGAATAGCTAATAGGCCCCAAATATTTTGCTGAACCGAAGGTCACCGGTCTCCTCGAGGTTCTGTTCCCCCAGCAAGCCCAACGCGCTCGGCTGCGAACGAACTTCTCGTCATGCTGCAGCGCCTCCTTTAAGTACTTGACGTTCCGTCCTGGCCGTTCACCAGGATCCTCTTTGCCTGGTTTCTTATCGCGATCGGTGGTGGCGTGGCCACGCCCGCTGTTGCGCCCGATCCCGTGATCGCACGCACTCCCTGCCTCGAGGATGGGCAACTCGGGTCCGCGAGGTCGGCGCATTCAATGTTCATATCGTACTGTACGCTTACCTGACTGACGTCTAAGTACCACCAGGACGCTCCTACACGGTACTGCGCCCCGCGCGGGCCGGGCAGCGCTCTACTGGCAGAGTTTGGGGCGGCAGGGACTGCTGCACGCTCGCACCCTTTCGTGCAATCCTGACCGGCATGATGCCCAAGGACGGTGCTGATATTGGCGCCCCTATTTCTGGCCTAGTCGGCGAAGAGTCTCTGTCGTTCTAGTCCAGGGGGCCCCTCGCTGTGAGCCATTCCAAAGCCTCCCAAGCCACTGGCTCAGTCGCCCGTCCGAACGTGCATGGCCATATGGCGCTGCGTGCGACGGCATCCTTCGTGTTTTCTACGACGAACGTCGGGTGTACACGACGTCCACGACCATGGCGTCATGGGAGTGCCTCGTTAGTCGGGTCCGGGGTAGGGCTCGTCGGCGTGTGCACGCGTGCAGCGGGGTGCGGAAGCACGGGTGTAGGAGCGTGGTAAGGCAACTGGCGGGGAAGGCGAGGCAGGCCGGGTCCCCCGGTCCCGGGGCGTGCAAGCGGGTCCTCTTAATCTCCGGCAACTAAGGTGTGCATTCGCAAACGTGAACTGCGAGTGCACTTATATGGACTAATGCACCACGGCCGGCTCAGCCACGGTTTCACCCCACCTTATCCGCCGCCGCCGGGCGGTTCACTCATTCAGGGCTGCATCGCGCGGGCGGGCTGCCGCACACTGCAATATGTAATCACAGGGCCATATGCAGCAGCGCCAGGAGGGTCCCGCGAGGGGAGCCCGAGAACGCCTGCTCGGTTCTCGCTGCTGCCCGGCTTCTCGCGCTTCTCATCTTCTTGCTTTCGGGTTCGCGAAGCGTGTTATTAAATGGCGCGGCATCACCTCGACGAGTCTTTCATCATGGATAGATCGATGGAGGATGCACGGAGCCACATGCCTGGGATTAATATCGTATCGACAGCGAGCCCGACGGGGTGAGAAGGGCCGGGAAGGCTGGTTCCGCTGGGTTGCTCGATATAGGAAGCGCTTTCGTTCGGGCGCGAGGGCAGAGACCAGCAGCGCGCTCCGTCGGCACGACGTACCAAAGCCTACATCATCATCATCCAGCGACGAGTCATATTTTTGATGTAGCTGGGGATCTCAGTGGTACCCGTCGACAAGCGGTAGAAACATCTTCCAAAGACAATCGCCGAACTGGTGTGGTTGAAACGACCGCGTTTGCGATTGAAATTCCAGTGAATCTTCAGTATCAATACATGCCGACAAAATCTAATATAGCATTAAACCGGAATACAAACTGCGAACTTCTTTGACCCTGAACCCAAAATGCAGCAACCCCGCCTGGTCCAGATTCCGCAACGTCTTCGACCACACGAGGTTGTGGATCTCCCTCCAGTCGCGGTACATTATGTCCTCGAAACTTGGCTTGAGGTGAATGTGAAAGATGCACGGGAACGTCGTCTCAGTGATCGCCTCGTCGAAGGCCTGCAGGCCAAGAAGCCGTCCTTGCTTGAGTATTTCGATTGTGTCACGGGGGTCGCAGGGAAGGTCGTGCAGCCCGATTGTGACGTCGCGGACCGTTCCAGAGATTTGCGAGACCATCCCGAGGGCGGCTCGGCTTGGCCGCAGAGCGTCCTCGTCCTCAGGCAGGGAGTCGCCCCCGTTTGACAGGGAAGTGATCACGTCCTCGGGCTCCTCTGATACCATGACATCATTGCCTTCGGGCTTGTCGTCGTACAGTCGAGATTGCGGCCCGTCCTTGCATGCCCAGTCGTCGCGGAGCGAATGTGCACTTCGAGAGTGTCCAGCTTCGAGCAGAACGCCAGGTTGAGCATCTGCCAGTCATCTGCGAGACAAGTCCGAGCTAGATGAGCACCGCGCCGATGTGTCATTGCACCGGGCCACGCCGTGGCGGGGTGCATTCCGAACGTGGTACGTACAGTCAAGGGGGTCCTGCCAACCCTGGAGTCCAGGTGTGTTCTGTAAGGCCTGGGCACCAATGTTCAGGCTCGCCAGTGCGCCGCGCGCGTGCACGATGAGCTCCCCGACCGCGGAGGCCGCCTCGGGGGAGCTGCACCACACCTCGAGGGACTCCAGGACCCCGCGCGCGGTCGTCGCTCGCAGGGCTTCCACGAGCTTGAGGGTCCCGCCGAGCAGTTCCACGTCCCACGTCCCACGTCCCACGTCCCACGCCCAGTGCTCCCGCACCTCGATGGACCTGAGCCGGATGGAGGGGCAGAATAGGGCAGGGAGGTTGAACGGCGGCGACGTTCAGAACTTGCACGCACCATTGTAGATGCGGAGCTGATCGATGGAAGGGAGAAGTGCCAGGATGCGGAAGAGCCCTGAGACCTGTGGTGGTGGTGGTGGTGGTGGGCAGATGACATGATAGCGTCTTAATGAACGGCGGGTGAAGCCCCTTGACGAGACGTGGCAGGTCGAACTTTATAGGCGTGCATGCGTCTAGCGTATCCTCGAAGGTTATTGTAGGCAGCAAGAGGTTACCACGGGTAACAGCTCAACAGGATAAACAAATTGATGTGCGCCAACAATTGGACCGGCAGGTCGAGGAGTGTGCAATGACCTCAATCCTAGTAGCGCAGAAATTAATCAGTGACGCATGCACAGGCGTCCCGATAGGGCTGACAATTATCAGCTATAGACTTGCAATGCCACATCACATGCAATGGAAGCTAGATTGAGCCCTGATCATCCGGAAACTTGAGCGAATCGTCGGCTCTTGCAAGAGTGGCAAGCTCCCTTCCCGCAAAAATGTGCCTTTTTTCTGACAATCAGTATCAGACCTGTTTGGACGTAGCGATGAATGAACATACAGTAAAGCATTCGAGGTCGCCTAGGAGGGCCGGGATGGGCCGGTGTGGTGATACGGTTGAACGTGTCAGGTCAGAGCTAAGTAAGTTGGCTTTATGGGGTTAAGCCGTGGCTCTACACGTTCAAAGCACCGAGTGAACTACAAAGCAGAAGACGAGTGGAAGACAGGGAGTAACACAGTAACAGTTGAGGATAGCCCAACACGAGCCTCTAAGGCTGGAGGAGATCATATTCACACGACTAGAAACATCGTGTATACCGTGACAAGTAATGTGATGCAAGTCTCCATCCAATGCGCGCTCAGGGTTTGTGTTAATGTGTTGTCCTCGAGTGTAATTCCTATGAGCGTTGCACGAAGTCACTTTGCCGGAGTGGTTAACGGGATCGCCTGCTACCTAGCAGATTAAGCGGTTGTGCTTTGCACGCGAGTGTTCGAATCGCTCAGGTGACGCTTTTTTGGTCCTCGGGACTGCAGAGTGGATCCAACGTTGTTTTGCCAGCTTAACGGCATTCTCAAAGGCCTACGCACTGATAGGACAAGGTACGCGTTCGGAAGTTGAATACAACAGTGGTGTGATCGTAAATACATGCGTTTGGGCGTCGAGTAAACGATACAGCGGGGCAGCATTTGAGGGTAAACCAACATCCGCAACTCCTCTCTAGGGAGAGTGCATAACAGAAGAGATGATCCATACAGCAGTGTATCGTCCACAAAGTCTGGGAGTCCAGAGTTCTCCTACTCCTTCCCCGACATACCGATATAATTGCCCTCCTCCAACTTCGTGAGCGAGCCAGTGCCTGGGTACCGCGTCTTCCGCCGCTTCGGCACATACGCGAGCGTCGTCCGTGCCGTCATCGAGAATGACCGGGAGAACGACCTCAGCCGCGTGGCGACGTGAACCGGCGCGCGCTTCACCATGCCGTGCATCTTCTGCATCTTCGTCGCGATGGAGTTGATGCTCGGCTGCGACTTCCAATCGCTGTTGTAGAGGACGATGCCGAGGAGGAGGATGGAGATACCCGCGACGACGCTGACGGCGATGCGCGTGATGCCGCTCGTGTCGTGCATGCACACCCAGTAGAGGGCGATGAAGAACGTCACGAGCCTGTGCCCAACGGTGAGATTTACAGAGATACCGATCCGAATACGACGACGTTGCTCACCCCCAGAGGAAGAACGCTGCCGGGATGCTGAAGATGACCGCAAGGTTCTCCATGCCGCGCCTGGAAAGTGCACGGTTGTAGAGGTATGCAACCTACAGGGCGTGCAACGGTCACGGTCCGAACGCAGCTCGTAGTGTGAGATGAACAGAGCGCAGACAGACGTACCGCATTGTCAGTATAGCGGTGAGTGCTCTTCCGGTGCTGCGCAGACAGGATCGTACAGGCGACGATGTTTCCGAGGCTGAGCAGGGTCGAGATGTAGCTGATGATCTGGGCCATCGTCCGGTTCGGCTCGGCCATGCCATTTTGGTCGACGCTCTGGATCGCGAGGAAGCCGACGTTCGCCGAAAGGATGATCGTAGACTGTTGGGGGTCCCATGGAAATTAGTGAGTGGTGAAGGCATGTGGCCCAATGACATACGGGGGTAATGGACGCGGCCCAGTCTTCCTGCAGCTCGCTGATGAAGTGGTTCCAATGGTCGTAATTGATCTTGTTGTCGACCCATGTGTGCCGCAGCCGCTCGAGGTAGAGGTGAGGTGTCAAGAAGAACAGCCACGAGAATATGCTGAAGATCATCGACGGATGGTGGTGACTCGGCTCCTCCTCGAACACGGTCTTGTCGCAGTCCAGCTGGGCATAGCGCTCTCCGTGGAAACGCAGCAACTTCTCCCGATCTACGAGTTGTCACTGTCAGCGCAATCACCACACGAATATGGCACAATGAAGCTCTTACACAGTGTAGAATACATGCGAGCTACAATGCGGTCAGTACGGATGGAACGCTCGAGATGAGGCTGTATGGTTGCTCACCTGTCATGATAATATGTTCCGGACGGACATACCTCTCCGGCGCTGTATCGCGCAAGTATCTTGAGCTTCTGCTACACATGTCAAGTTGGTAGAGACTGCGTACCATAGTGTTCAATCTCCTTCAATGCCTGGAGAAGGCGGTGCGCGTCGTCGGAGCTGTACGGCGAAGTGGAGGACTTCGACGTCTCCTTATCTGTCACGACGAAGTCGGGTCCATTAATACACATCAGTAATTATGGCCCCGAAGGTTCTTACCAAACATTTGATAGGAGACGGTGGTCCGTAGGTTTGCGACGGTCTCTGGGGGAAAGCTACGACCATGGGGGAACATGTAGACGTGGTCCCTAAAGCAAGGATCAGAGGGTGCACAATCCTAGCAAGTTCGTCAGTACAGATTTCTTCTGGTGAAAGCTGGGGCGTGATCGTACCTGTTCGATATCGAGATATCCACCAATATCCCATCCTCGCGCCATATCCTGACAATGGTTAACGGTAATTCAAAAGTCAGTCGTCACCTTATGTTTGAGAGCGGCGATCTTACCCATGTGCTCTCTCGAAATGATATTCAAATCAGAACCATCGCAGAAGAAGCTCGAGTGGACCTCGTGCAGCCAAAATACTTCCTCCTTCCCGTTATCCGTGACGTAGTAGCAACCAAGCATGTCACCCGGCTTTGAGTCCGGTTCTGTGTCGTCTATCAAGTCAATCCCAAACTCGAGATCCGTACCCGACAACCTTGGATGTTCGTGGAGCGCGGCACGAAGTTTCTCCACCACCTTCTCGATCGCTTTAAGAATGGACTCGTCATACAGCCATACATTCGTATAGAAATTCTGTGCGGAGGGCAGTTGGGAAATGACGATGCTCGCATCGAAACGACGACGTACCTGAGCACGGAAATACACCGACCCCTCTGGGTGCTCATATGGCCTCCAACCCAGCTTTCCGAGGGTATTGGGTCTGAATTAGTCGAAGGGTTCAGCCTCTGCTTGACATGGCACTGCGTGATGAACACTGAATACTCACCTGGGTTGTATGTCGTTTATTGGTGGAACCATATCGATTGGTTTCACCTTATCATAGTTACTGTCGCGGATCGTATAACTATGGGCCACACTGCAAGGAGGCCGCGAGAGCAAAAAATAACGCACAGTTTGTCGCGCCGGGAGTACCTCATGGTGGTAAAGAACGTCACAGGGCTCGGGGCCAACCATACCTGATCAGCCGGAGGGGAGGATTCGGGCTCGAGCACGATGGAAGTCGACTCGGGTTCTGCGACCAAGGGGCCGCCTAGGATGGTGCCCGGACCGTCGGCGCCGGGCGATAGAGGAACACCGGACAGTGTTTCAGAGGATGTTGTCGAAGCTGACGAGTCCGGACGAGTTTGGTCCAGGCTCGGGTGCGTCAAATGATGACGATCTTGAGGTGGTGTGGGAGACGGGGCGCGCGAATGACCGGGAGATGGAGAGCATTCTCGTATTTGAGGCATGGGGAGATGAGTGCGAGAGCCGAGACTGTTAGATGTCGCCTGAGGAGCAGGAAGAGGAGCAGAGCCAACGGGCATGGCGTCGTCGTGATGAGGCTTGGGGATGGCGGACGTAGAGGTGGAAGGATATCCAGCCGGCGACTGTGTGCAAGCCTAGGACAGCATTGTGGGCGCGGCCACGAGGCGTTAGCCGAGACGAAGCTAGCTATTTTCCGGCAGGATCAGTCCATGGGAAGCTCGAGCCGGCCTCGTGGCGATTAGACGCAAGACTCCCGAGGCAACAGCTGACCTAGTACTGCATGCTGGTATTTAATCATCAGACATCATCCTTGAGTAAAATTCAAAAGAAAAACACTGACCGTCGACTTGTACGACGGGGCAGCAAGGACAATGTATGCGGTCGGGTTCAAGCCTGGATGGAGGAGCCCGTTGAGCTGGGTCCAGGATGTCCCATTTTGGCCGTGGGACTCACTGACGTAATCTCCGATATAAACGGGGCTCGCGCCTGCGGCGACTGCCGGCCTGAACCGGAGTGATCCATGATTAACATTTTCATTTTTCTGCTTGTTCGCCCTCATCATCTCCTCCACGGTTCCATCCCCGTTCTCTCACCCCACTTCTGTGCATTTCGCTTGGTACATGTACACAAGCTTCTCACTGAAAAGGTACCGTTTGTCTGCGCATGTATACAAGTTCTAATAACGAGTCGATGATTCTAACTGCATAGACCAAATGCCCACAGACAACTGTCGGCCATTTCGCTTCCTGCGACTTCGAGGATTAACTCACTTTTGTGCGCATCCGCTCTATTCTCCTTCCTTCGTGCCACAAAGTCGCAATCAGCCGGGGTCGAATTATCTATCCACACATATTCTCCTCTCCGTCGATTTTTTTTCTAGCCAGGCGACGCAGAGTGAAGTCTGTTTAAGCTAACTGGAACCTCCCGAATCCACGTCCCCATTTCCGGAGAGCTCACAGAACCACCTTGAGAGGGTGCCCGCCTCTGAAGGCTTGGAGCGAGGGGACTGCATCGTGCGGCCTTGACGTTACCATCAACAGCCCTGGGCGATATGCTGGCTTCGTTCTGAGACGACACAGCTGAGAGCTCCTGCGTTTATCTGGATTGATCCTCTGGTTACAGCGGACCTTGAGCGAGCCAACCTACTATGTCTCTGAATTACATTAGAGATTGCGTGAGATTAGCGAATACATGCTGTCTACCCCAGCCCACCCCTACGACCCTTCCCCCGCAACGCGACCAGCAACACGTCTTAGCTGAGGCATCCTTGCGCGAAAGGGGAGAAAACGGAAAGAAAAATCGGATCCAGCCGACCTTGTATCCGACAAGGTCCCTCTCCGTTGCCTGAGAGGGCCTACACCATCTGGTCTGATTGTGAGCCGAACGGTGTGGGCGGCCTCTGCGGCTCAAGAGCGATGTTCCCCTCTTCCACTATCGTACCGTGCTCAGAACCAGTGAACTGCGTCGTCCTCCTGCGCCAGTTTGACACGCGGCGGGGCACAGACGTGAACCTCGACAGACCGGCGGACTCGGAGAGCGTCCTGGAGAGCTTCTTCCACCGCGCGGCGGCGGTGACAGGGGCGCGCTTCGCCATGCCGCGCATCTTCTGCACCTTCGCCGCGATCGAGTTGATGCTCGGCTGCGACTTCCAGTCGCTGTTCCACAGGACGACCGCGATGAGGAGGATAGAGATCACCGCTATGGTCGAGACGGCGATGCGCGTGATGCCGCTCGCGTCGTGCATGCACACCCAGAAGATCGCGATGAAGAACGTGACCAGTCTGAATCGCGGAGGATTAGACTCGGAACGCTCAGTAGCAAGTGCAGAGCGTGAGGGTGGTCTTCATGGCCACTCACCCCCAGAGGAAGAACGCGGCCGGGATGCTGAAGATGATGGCAAGGTTTTCCATGCCGCGTCTGGATAGCGCACGACCACAAAGGTACGCCGCCTGTACAACCAGTAATGGTTAACATCCAGAGTTAGATATGCCGGATGTAGAACGTACCGCATTCTCAGAGTAGCGATGAGTGCTCTTCCGATGTTGCGCCGACAGGATCGTACAGGCGACGATGTTTCCGAGGCTGAGCAGGGTCGAGATGTAGCTGATGATCTGGGCCATCGTCCGGTTCGACTCGGCCATGCCATTTTGGTCGACGCTCTGGATCGCGAGGAAGCCGACGTTTGCCGAGAGGATGATCGTAGACTGTCGACAGTCCGCGTGGAATCAGCAAATGGTGCAGACGTCGGGCCTGACGACTTACAGGTGTGATGGACGCAGCCCAGTCTTCTTGCAGCTCGCTTATGAAGTTGCTCCAGTGGTCGTAATTGATCTTGTTGTCGACCCATGTGTGGCTCAGCCGTTCGAGGTACAGATAAGGCGTCAAAAAGAATAACCACGATAGTACGCTGAAGGTCTTCGAGTGTTGATGATGGTTTGGCCCCTCCTCAAACACGGACTGATCGCAGTCCAGCTGAGCGAAACGCTCTCCGTGAAACCGTAGCAACTTCTCCCGATCTGTGTCGGTTTGTCATAGTGAGCACAATTTCCATACTAGGAGGTGAGGTAGCACTGGATGGAGCCACGTACATAGAGTTGAACGCGTCCGGGCTATATTATAGTCAGTACTCAGAATAGACTGATTGAGTACTCTAACGTATTTGTTTACTCACCGATCATGACCACATGCTCTGGGTGGGTAATCTGACCGGGAGCTACACCAGAAAGCTGCCTTGAGTTTTGATTATATATCTATCAGACTTGGTAGATCCCACGTACACTCATGTTCGATTTCCTTCAATGTCTGTAGGATGCGATGCGCATCATTAGAGCTGTATGGCGAGGTAGAGGACCTCGATGTCTCTTTGTCTATTATTGATAGTCATCCATATCAGAGCCGAGAATATCTAGTATTAATTGAGCGGAGGCATACGTACCAAACATTTGGTAGGATATTATGGCTCGCAGCCTGGCAACAGTGTAACGGGGAAGGTTGCGGCCGTGAGGAAACATGAAGACATGCTCCCTGACAAAATATCAGCGAAGGCATGGCACTAGCCATATTGTCAGCGAGTCCCTAGAGGTCGGAGAGAGATGCGATGGTACCTGTAAGGAGTAGGAAGTATTCACCAATAACCCATCCTAGCACCACTCCCTAACAAGCGATGAAGACTGTCAATAATTTTCCCGGATGCAAGAGCAACGCGGTATTACGGAGGTGGTCTCTTGACACGATCTTCAAGTCGACGTTGTCACAGAAAAAGTTCGAATCGACCTCGTGGAACCAGAATACTTCCTCATCCCTGTGGTTTACAGCATAGTAACAACCAAGTTTGTCGCCAGGACTTGTGGCGTCGTCTATCAAATCGATCCCGAACTCAATGTCTGTGCACGATAGCAGTTGTGGCCGTTCGCTGGCTTCCACCGCAGCACGAAGCTTTGAGACCACTTGTTCGATCGCTTCCAAGTTTGCTTTATCGCAGAGCCACAAATTCGTACAGAAGTTCTATGGGGAGAGAACGTGAGAGGACGAGATATCGAGGAAGGAATGACGTCATATTACCTCCGCACGGAAATACACTGACCCCTCTGGGTGTTCATACCGCTTCCACTTTAGAGATCCAAGCGTTTCGGGCCTAAAGGATTGTAATGGTCAATTCACCGCTATATACCAATGGCTGCACGAGGTTCACTGGCCTTGATTGTATCCCATTGAAGGGAGGAATCATCGTGATCGTAGACAGCTTGCGGTAATTTCTGAAGCGGGTCATAGTAAGAGAAGCACGCCTTGAACCGGAAGGAGCGATAGTTGAACGTGGCGTACAGTTTGTCTCGCCGGGAATACCTCAAGCAGGTGAACATCGTCACAGGGCCGGTTGCCAGCCATATCGTTCCCTCCCAGTGGGTCTCTCGTTCCGACGACGACTCGGGTTCCGCAACCAATGGATCTCCCGTAATGTCGCCCAAATTGCCAACAAGGAGCGAAGCGGGATTGCCAGAAAGCGTAGCAGTGGATGATACTGAATCTAAAGAGCCTGGCAGCTTCCGATGTATACTTGGATTTGGGATTCCACCGTCGTCCAAGGGAGATGGGGTGCCAGTCTGGGTTTGGGACGAGGAGCTCCGTCGTGGTGATTCCGGCACGGGACGATATTTCTGAATCCCAGCATTGACAGATGCCTCTTCAAGAGGGCCTGGAGCATTGTCAGAAGAGCTGTCAGAAAGAAGATCGGTGTGTTTGTTGGGGTTGGACATGATGCCGCCTGGCAAAGGGCTTGGAGGGGAGGGGGCAGGGTTGAGCTGGGCACCGGTATAGGATCAGGGTGACATCCGAGTTCTGTCGGAGAGCTTTTATATCCACTCTAGGGCAGCAGCCGACATCCACGAGGCATATTGAGGTGAACCTTAAGCATATCGTTCCATAAGAACCTCACAGCCTCTTCAAGTGACCGCCGGCCCAGTGGGCTGAAACCTAAAAGCTGACAGCGAGTCGAAGCTGCGCTGGCGCCGAGATTCATAGCCACGTTACGGAAACGTACCAAAAAAACCTCTGGAAGGCCTTCTGCGTTTACTGAAAGTATTGATTGAAAAGCGCAAGTGTGGGGATGTCCATGAAGCGGAAAGTGAGCTTCAGGCCGTTGGACGTACTGAACGCCACATCCAGTGTCCACCTGGTCTCCCATTGCGTCTAGATAAAGCGCTCCTAAAACCCGCAACCCAGCACACGACCAGGCTGCTCCGACAACACGATACAAAATTAGACATGACTATACATCACATTACGACCACTGATCTAGATGCACGATTCTACGTTGCAGATAGAACGCGTCTAAATACTACAACTACATATGACGCGATCAAGAATGGACTGCCCGGTCCCTTGGATGGACTGTGGGTATAGGTCACGATGTTAGAGTCGGGATAGGCAGGGGACTTGACAAAACAAGCTGCGTCTTATCACTCCATGTCCTGGAGAACTGGCAGCCCGGGTGGGTTTGCAAGTGAGCGGTCGGAAGCGTTGGAAACCCCCCCTCGCTGGGGCTGAGGATAGTTGATGGAGAGCTACGGGCGCTGGGACATCTTCATACTCAGGCTGTCGCGGGTGCCCGTTCTCGATGAGCGCAATGACTGCTTTGTGGACTTCCTTCCCAACCAAATGGGCCAAGCGACCATGGTCCACGAAGGTCCTGCCCAACGCTCTATTGAACGCTTTCGCGCTGCAATCACCAGCTGCTTCATTCGTGCCATGTTGCCTGCCAGGGAGTTGGATTTCTGCTCTGACCGCCATTCGCGATTGTCTATGATCACGAAGAGAAGGATGGCGATGATGGACATCGCCATCGCGGTTATGACCCGTGTACTTATGTTGGTTGCGTAGAAGCATGTCCAGGAAATTGCGACGAAGAACATGACAAGTCTAAATGTGTTCGAGCCCTCAACGTTAAAAAGGTGTATGGTGCAAAGGGACATGGAACCTACGCAAAGAGGAAGAGTGTGGTCGGGATGCTGAAGATGATGGCGAGTTTCTCGATACCCCACCTCGAAGATGCTCGAGATACGAGATAATTAACCTGTGGACAAAGTGGTTGAAACGTCAGACCCTCGTACGTTAACTGGGTACGTACGAAACAATGCACTTACAGCATCTTCGGCATAACTGTGCTCGCTACGCCGGTGTTGCCAGGCAAGGATAGTGCAGGCAAGGATATTGCTGATGCTGAACAGCGTAGACATGTAACTAAGAATCTGACCTATACTTCGATCCGGTGTAGGGCCGCCGTTCGGCTCATCAACGCTCTGGATTGAGAGGAACCCAACATTTGCGCCGAGTATCACGGCGGACTGTCAGACCCATCCCGAGAGATCAGCTTTGTAGACCATGATTACAAGGAACAAGCTTACTGGAGTGATCGCAGCCATCCAGTCACCTTGCAGGTCGCCAATAAAGCTTCTCCAGCGATCGTAGTTGATCTTTTTGTCCACCCAGATCCTGCTGAGTTGCTCGAAATAGATTGGCGGCGTGAACAAAAACATCCATGTCAAGATATTGAATAGCAGGGAACGTTCTTGGTGCGAATTTGCGTAGACACTTCGATCGGAGTCGAGTTGCGCATATCGCTCCCCGTGAAAATGCATGAAGCGTTCCCGACCTACAAAAACTGTCACTTGTCAAGACGGACGTATGAGGGACAAGATGACGCACACAGTGTTACCCTCAATCGACTCATGACTACTATATGTTGTGGACGAGTGATGGCATTCGCAATATCTTGATGGCCAATTCTCTGGTCCTCTTCATGAAGCCGTTAGCGACGGCTCTGACGGCGGAGCTGAAGATGACCTCATACCTTTCGTGAGTGCCTCAATCTCTTTCAGGATGTCGAGCAGATCATTCAAGTCGTCCTTATTGTATGGCGCCATCGATGACTTCGACGTCTTCTTGTCTGTCATGATATCAGACTTTAAATCCCCATCCCCGTCCCGAAACACTCACCAAACAGGTAATACGTGATATCAGCCCTCAATTCATGAAGTTGCTTGATGGTCAAAGCACGGCCATGAGGAAACATATATACATGATCCCTATGGTTCAGCGTTGAGAGGTATACAAATCCTGTGCTTGGCGTGAGTTATACAGCCTAAGCAAAAATCTAGATGCTTGCTTACCTCCACGTGCGAAGACAGTTACCAGTAACCTATCCCTCCAGCGTATTCTAGACAGGTATCGCATAACGTCAGCCTCGGTTAGTTCTTCGTCGAACGATGACATACTCAGATGCTCGCTGCCCAGAATCTTGACCTCGACACCATTGTAGAAGAAGGAGCTCTCTGTTCCTTGTAACCAAAAGACCTCCTCGGTGTCCTTGTCCCAAATATAGTAACATCCGAGCTTCTCCGGCTGCTGGGTGTCCTCGTCCTCTACGGTGTCGATATCCAAACAGATTTCATACGAGCTTGGAGACATGTTAAATCGCCGAAATTGCCCCAAGACCAAGTCCAAAGCAACGTTGATATCCCTCAGGTTCTGCTCATCATACAACCACACGTTCGTGAACCAGTTCTGTCAACCCGTTATGGTCAGAATAGATTGCCTTCGCCGAGGATCCAGCCCGTACCTCTTGCTGGAAGTAGACAGAACCCTCTGGATGAACGTGCGGCACCCATTTGCAGTCTGGCGGGAGCTCCCTTCAAAAGCAACCTGTTCAGAAGCTGACCACCAGCGTTTCCATCAAGGTCTGCGCCCACCTTTTCGGAACATGGGAATTTCGCGGGCCAACTCGGTCATAAGAGGGTATTTTCCTATAGTCCCTGCAATACAGGTGAGTACGTCGACGTAACACAGGGTACGCTGAAGACACATACAGAGCTTCCCTGCGCTTGTACCTGAAGCTAGAAATGTACGACACAGGAGCCGCAGCGATGGAGAGACAGTTTTGAGACAGCATAGAACTGCATTCTGAGTCCTGTGCGGCGGTCTCTCCCGCTGGCTCTGCCGTAATCAAACCCCCAAGGATGGTGTCGGGATGCTGGCTAGAAAGTAAGTCATCACCGTCTAGAGCTTGAAGGGCCTTCGCAGATGTGAAGGATTCACGCCTGTCGTTGACGATTGGAAGGATCGTAGAACGGTCCAACATGGTAGAGGATGAATGATGAAGGGAGTAAAACTGGTGCTGAGCTTGATGGGCGGCAGATGGTATTTGTAGAATCGACGCGGTGTGGGACGGTAGCTCCTCTTGGGAGGAGGCAGCATTCTGACCGGATGGAAGGACAGGTGGGAACGACATGAAAGGAGAACGTTGTCAGTGGAAGGCAGGATGGCCAGTGGACGAAGCGGCAAAGGCTTACATGCGACCTGCATGCAAGGGTACTCGGCCTCATCTTCGGATCCCCCCAATAGGTTCATGAATAATGAAATCGCCGCCGTCGCACCTTACGCGGGTCTAGAAGTCTAGAAGAACGCACATGAGACTTGTGACCTGCCGCTGTCCGAACGCTGTGCTCACCTGTTTCTATGACCGATTCCAAGACCTTCGAACCACGCTGGTAACGTAAAATGTTAGTCGTTCAACTGCGAACGTACGTTCGGACGGTCAGCCGATCGAGGAATTTGGGGCCGGAGCGGCTCGCTGTCAGTTTCACCAGGTCGCTTACAGTGTTTGGGAGTCGGGCAGGAACTAGGGTACTTGGATCAAGGAATCCTAGGACCTTAGTAAGAAGATGAAAGCGCCAACTTCCTTCTAAACATAAGACAATTTGCCAGCCTTTTACGGACACCTTGATCATCGATAGCCTGATTTTGAACATGATTTCACACAACCACAGCCTCGAAAACTCCCATACTTCAGCATCGTATAATCTTGTGAATGGCCGCGTTCACATGCCAGCACGCCGCAAAAACGAGGCCTGAAATTTTCGTTTGTACAAGCTCCAGTAGTGCAACAACGTCCAAGGCGAGTTCTCCTAGTCGCCAGGTGCGAAAGCATCTAGAGCAGAACACGACCTATGATCGAGGCGCTGGCAGGCCTGCCGCCGACGCCCCGATCTCGGTGAGCTCTACCAGCGGATCGAGCTGGCCTTTGTACTGTGGCAGGTACGCGGCGTCCGTGTATGGGCACCGGACGCATGGCGAGCCCTTGTAAATCGGGGTGAAGCTGGCGGCGCAGACCTCGAACTCCGTGAACTCATCGTAGTCGATCTCTACAGCGTTCCTGGGGTTGCGGTCGCCAGCGGCGATCCGTTGCCTCGCCTAGTATCACTTGTCAGATCTGCGGGAGCCATAGTTGTATATTCATCAAGGCGTACCTGCGCGACAATCTTCGGGTCAGGGTTGAGGTCCAACAGCCTCCTAGCGAATTTGGCGGCGGTGGCGTGGTTGTTGGCCTTAGCGAACACGCCAATGGCGCTCCGCAGAGCGATCTGCAGGTGGGCTTGTTGCAGCTTGCAGTGCGCGAAGTACGCAGCGAGCTCCAAGCTGCGCTTGACGTTGTCAGGCTCTTCCTGAGCCACCCGTCTGCGCTCAATCTCGAGGGTAACACCCAAAAGGTACTCGCGCGATAGGGTCACCAAGTCGCGCCACTACCATGAGGCAATATAAGTCAGTTCATGGTGAAGTTCATCAATCATGAGCCGTAATGGACCCACCTCCTTCGCATCACTGTCAGACGAGATGGGGACCAATAACAGAGACCGGAGCACGGCACGGAACACGACCTGCGCTTCTGGTAGCTTGTTGCCAGACACGGCACGGAAGCCTTCTGAAAGTTCCGCCCGAATGGAGGCGATAGTGCGAACGGCGACAGGAAGGACACGGCTCGAGGACGACTCCTCCGGGTCACGCCTCAAGTGGAGTTGAAGAGGAGGAAGGGAGGCCGCAGGAGAAAGGTACACATGTGATGAACGGTAGGTAGAGAGGAAGGCTGGCTTGAGATGCGAGAAGTTGACGATACCGAATTGTCGGCTGAGTAACTGTGTAGAGGGTCAACAGCGAAGTCATGAAAACCACCATGCCAACTTACCTGCATCGCACTGTCGAAGGACCCGGCGGCAACATGATCTGCTGCGAAGGGCGAGTTGCGAATCCACAACTCCGTCTCGCTTACGCCTGGCGTAGCGCCAGCGCCCAAATCAGCTTCCTCCTCCGCGGCTTCCTCTTCCTTTTCCTCCCCTGCATCCTCCGCATCAGCATCGAGGTCCCAAGCGCCCTCCTCTGCGGGAATGTCTTCGACTGCCTCCTCGTCCTTGGCCCAGTCGTCGAGCGCAGCAGAGGCAGCAGCGCCGCCATCCACGCCGTTGACGTAAGGCACATCACCACCCTCGAGGTGACCATTGGCCAGGGCCTTGTCGAAGAAGCTCTCGCCCGTGGCAAGGGAAGGCCAGTTGAAGGTCGTAGTCTCCGACACGACCGGAGGCGGCGCAAGGGTCGATTTTCCAAACGAAGGGACATCGTCAACATCTGCCTCTGTCAAACCCGCCGCCTCGAGGACCTCAACCGCTACCTCGTCCAATCCGTTCGTCTTCGCCGTTAGGTACGCCAAAGAATCTAACCCCAGAGAACTTAATCAGCATTCTGAAACACAGAACATGGGTGCACACGGTCGGGTACTGACACATTCCGACGTCCTTCAGGACGGCAATGCGGCCGAGGACGTCGCCCGCGTATAAGGCGTTGTGGAAGCGGGACATGGGGTCTCCACGCGCGTCGGCGATCTTCTGCATTTTCGTCAGCTTGTCGGCGCTACCGGTGGCCAAATACAGGAACGAAAGTCGATCGAAGTTCTTCGTGCGTTGGTATGCCTTCTCCACAATCTATGAGACATGAGCCCGTGTCAGCGATCGAGTCCACCATCCGACTTTCGGCACCTTGAAGTGCGTCATGAGCTCACCTTGTGGTTGCCTTGCTTTAGGGCCTGCTGCGCGAGACGTTCCCAGCACTCAGGTCGGTCGATGCTCTGAGCCGTCTCCAGTGCGACATCGAGATTACCGCACTCGATCGCGAGGTCGAAGCGTGTATTTTTGTCTTGGACGAAGTGCAACGCGATCTGACGCGGGATATCATGAGCGAACCCTGGAGCTGGTAAGTATGGCTATAAGCCGCACCTCAGGGAAGCCCTTTTGTTGCAAATACGCGATAATACTCTGCCCTACGAGATTAGAGGTACGGATAATGTACAACATTTCTTCGTGATTGTTCCGTAGGAGCGCCAACTTGAAGCGATACTCGGTCGGGTCGATCGTGATCGTGCGCGGACGTGCGGACCGGTCGAGGCAGTGAACCGTCTTGCCCTTGACCCGGGTAAGGTACACAGGGTTGTCAAGGGTGCAGATGACGCCGTGGTCCCTGTTTCGCAGAAAGTTAAGCAAGGAACGGTCCCGAGAGGCAGGAGGAGTGTTCGACATACCCTTGCGCAAGGCAGTATTTGATATGGTTGAGCGTAGAATAGATGAAAACCCCAGAGTCGTCCCAAGCTCCAGACTTGATACGGATGGTTTCGTGAATGAGGGTGTGCTGCGTGAAGTTCTTGTTTGCGATTGTGATGGCTTCGACCCATGTCAGCTCTGCGTCGCTCGAAATGCCCGTGAGAGAACGTACTATGCTTGCTGAGAAGAGCGACGAGCGAGCCATCTGCGCTCCAAACCACGTACTTCACGGGCGGCGTAGTAATCTCAGCAAGGATCTTCTGCTGCTGGATATCGTAGAGCACGACAGATGTTGCGGAGCTGAGAATCAGGCTGGCAGTACCGCCGTAGAAGATCTCGTTCGTCTGGACTGGCGGCTTGATGCTCTTCACGACTGAGTTGGACAAGTCGCGGACCTCGATGAGCTGCTCGTAGGGAGTGGGCCGTCGGTATGGGTAACCATCAAGGAAAAATGAAAACAACTATAATTGTTGACGCACCTGAGTTGACTTGTTCAGCACCGCAAACCTGTTCCTCGCCACGAAGATCGCTGCCTGGCCACTCCCTCGCTTCCCGTCTGTCGACGAATCCTTCACCTCTCCAACGGCGTCCTTCGGAAGGCTCGCGAGTTCGAACAGGCCGTTGTCGGACGAGATCGTCAGGACGACAGCACGCTCAGCCGGATTATAGCTGAGCGTACGCGGGGGAACGTAGGGGCTGCCGAACTTGCGAACGCTCAGGAGACCGATATCTGAGCCGGTGTTGATGTCGTACGCGCGCACGTATTTGTCGCGGACGTAATAGAGCGTGTCTCCATGCATCGCGAACGCCGGACGCTCGCGCTCGAGCTTGAAGACGATCAACCCGTTGTCGTGACCAGCAGCGAAGAGGTTCAGTTCCGGGTGCGCAGCGAGCACCCAGAAGCGATCATGCTCTCTCCTGAACGTTTGGACCGCAGACCGTTTCGTGAGATCCCAAACGCGCACAGTCTTGTCCTCACCGCAGGACACAATCAGCTCATGCTTCGGGTGGAAGAGTGCAGTGGAGACATTGTTAAAGTGTCCTCTGCACGCGTCAACCTCCCAGGCCTTGGTCTCGCTCATCCGCCAAATCTTGATTTGACGGTCGTCTGCCGCGGAAACGATCAGGGGAAGCGTTGGGTGGAAGGATGCCCAGTTCACACCGCGATCGTGGCCTTCGAGGACGTACTTGACTGTTGAGAAGTTGTCGAAGGAGTCGAAGGTACCGGGTGCGGCATTCGGGGTGCTCTTCCGCAACCCGGAGATGTCCCAGACGCGGACGGTCTGGTCTTGGGATGACGACACGATGAGGTCTTCCTTCGGGTGGAACTGGGCAGACATCACATAGTGCGAGTGGCCGGTGAGAATGGCGATGCAGTTGCGCGAGGTGCTGTTCCAGATGCGGATCGTTTGGTCGTCGGAGCAGGAAAGCTAGGCAATATTCATCGCTCGACGACGGGGACTCTCAAGAAGGGATTACTGTAAACTCACAATCCACGGCATCTCATGGTGGAACTGGACAGTGCGGAGGTAGTCGAGATGTCCGTGGAGGGTAAAGAGGCAGCGTCTGTTCGTGGGCCGGATGTCTGCGGAGGATGAGGGGAGAAACGTAGGCACAAGCGTGGTCTCCACTCACCCCAGACCTTGATTTTGTAGTCATCTCCACCCGTCACCAACAAAGCGCGGCTTGGATGAAAAGCGACGGCTCGAACGGGACCTTGGGGACATTCGACATTTGGCTCCCTGAAGCCCCCTTAAGCCCAGAAGGAAGCCTATGATGCGTACCTTCATGCTCCTCGAACCTGTCTACCAATACACCCATCCTATAATTCCAAAGCTGTACGCTCCCATTGTGCAGCGATGCGGCCAGTAGCGGTTGGGTAGGGTGGAATGCGAGTCCTGAAATCGAAGTCAGAGAATTGGACGGTAATGTCGGGGATTGTGCACACCCTTGACGCGGTTGCTTTTAGACTCAAACTTGGTGAGCATTACCGACATGCTGGTGATGTTTTCTGCGGTCCAGGACGAAATGAGATGACCAGCAGAAAATGCGGAAAATGTGTACGTGGAAGTCGAAGGGGAAGTCGTGGCGGTTATATGATTATGGCGGCTATTAGATGGCATTTGATGTTTTGTTGTCACATGAAGCCTCTAAGTATATAAGCCAGAAGAAAACGCGTTAGACCGATCAATACTGCTAACTTACTAGATTAATTACTCACTAGTTACTTAGTTGACGCAGTACAGCTTGTAAACTGCGCTTGCACTCCTCGTTAGTCACCATCATGATACGCATGCCCTCCTCAAATTCACTGAACCCCGGGCCCGACTGACAAACAATAATGCTTGCAACGTGCCAATAGACCCGAATTTTGAGGACGAGGGGGAGGAATCTGTTGGGAATCAGGTCTGTGCTCCCCAGGCAATTCATGCCATTGGATCTTTCTCGCACGGGCCCCTTTCCTCCTCTCTCTGTTATCGGCATGTAATATCTTTCTCGCAGCTTGCAATGAAAGTCAATTCGTCGAATTATCTTTTTCGATGCGAGATGTATGCGCCATAGGTCTTCAAAGCTTCAACTTTGACCATATGTCCGGTCGGACGTAGATGTTTCTAATATTGGAATAGCTAAGCCGTAGTTGAGATTCGAAAAGTTGGCCCGTTTCAAGGAAACTCGGACGTAAGGACGGCAGTACATTGCTCTATGTCTCTATTTCGCAGGGGAGGACGAGCTCGGTGACGAGCGTTGGAACGTGAGAGCTTCAACAAAGCGGAGACACTCAGGAGCGTTCCGTCTTCACCTTTCTTCCACCATCTCCCTTCTTCCCCTGTCGCTTGCTGTATGGACCTATCGGGACCCGAGGAGGCTGAAGACCGTATTTGTTAGCTGGAATTCGTGGCTTGCAGTGGATGGGTGTCAAAGGGTTTGGGAAATTCTTGGAGAGACGTTTGTGAGTAGCACATTAACACCACGCGGCTGAGGTTTCCTCCTTCCTCATCCTTCGCAGTCCTCAGGCGATCCAATATCTTCCCGAAAGGCTCGCAGCTTTATCTGGCAAGAGGGTTGTGATGTGCGTCCCCATTCACCATCTGTGCGTTGTGCAGGGGTGTGGCTGGTATTCACGTTTCTCTTTAGTGATGGCACGCTCATCACGCAACGATTCCACTTCGCGCCTGTAACGCATCCATACCGACATGTATTATTCTGGTATCGCCTTGCAAAACATCTCAAACTCAACAACGTGCAAGCCATCTGTGTCTTTGACGGTGGGCAACGCAGTATGGCGAAAGCAGCTGAGGTACGACCCAAGAGCAATTCATCCGGCATTCTCACTCGAGCTTCATGCTGGCAGGTTGAGAGGCGACGGCAAGAACGTCGTCTTATTGCGGCGCGCGGTTCGTTTGAGGTTGGCCGGCTGGAGAGATTGCGACGTCTCTCCACTTCTCTACGCGAATGGCATTCACCAGAACTCGACCAGGTCCAGCAAGATCTCGCGAGTCTTAAACTGATCACAGACGTCTCAAAGCCGCCAAGCCCTCCTTCCCCTCCGACGTGGCATACAAGTGATGAGTTTTATGGCGCCTACGAGCGTCCGTCCGAGGAACAACCTCCGACTTACGAAGCAAGCATCTCGGACATCTCGACACCTAATAAGGGGGAGCCACAACCAGAATCGGAACCTGGGCCAGGGCCAAGGCCTGAAGCTATCAAGCAAGGTCAGCAAACTCATCGTCAGGGGATAACAGTCACTGACAAATCGGGTCTCTCCTGGATTTCTGACAGACGTGTTTGGCGGCGTCCAAGTTTCTTCACCAGATTCGCATGTAGAGCATCCAGACGGACAGACACCAAGTCTCCCTGCCAAGCTATCGCAAATGCTTGTCCAGTACTTGGAAAGTATACCAACACTCTCCTCCTTGACGCAACGCTCTCCCGGAATGAAGCCTGAGGTGCCTCCACCCATCCTCCAAGCAATCCAAGAATCTCCCAACGTGGAGACCGCTGCTGTACTACCCACGGTCGTACCAGAGGAGGACGTAGAAGCTGCGAAGGAAGAGTATGCCTTATCCAAGACCCAGCAGAGCCTCATGGACGAAGAAGGCAAGCTCTGGGATATGATCGCCGAGGCTGCCACCACGGACGGTGTCCCTGAGTCGATTACCAAGTATGCCGAGGACCTGCAGGCGAAGAGCGCCGTGCTCTCGGAGTCCTTCCAACGACGCCAGAACCCCCCCACGCCAAGCACCTATGCCGAGAGCAAGGAGATCTTGCGTGCAATGGGTGTCCCCTGCATCGAGCCTGTCGGCGCGTTCGAGGGAGAAGCGTTGGCGGCGTCGCTCGTCCTCCACGGGTACGCGGACTACGTCGCCAGCGAAGACACGGTAAGCCTCCTTCGTTTACACGTTCCGTCGACTGATGACTCGGTCGGCCCAGGACGTGATCGTGTACGGCGCCCCCCTCATCCGCAACATCGCCAGCGGCACAGGGCCTCTCTCTCTGATCAGCGGCAACGACGTCCGCACGGCTCTTGAGCTCGGGGACGCCGCCTTCGTCGACTTTGCGCTTCTAGTCGGCACCGACTTCTCCACGCGGATCAAGAACCTCGGCCCCGTACGCGCGCTCAAAGCCATCAGGGAGCACGGCACGATCGAGCGAGTCCTCGAGCGCGAGACCCGGTATCCACTGATGGTGCCGCTCGAGTTCTACCTGGAGAAGATCGCGCAGGCCCGGGCGGTGTTCCAGACGCTGCCGCCGATCTCCCCAGACATGCTGGACTTCGGCGACGGCCACGTCGACGAGGACGAGGTGCTGGCGATCCTGGACCGCTGCGACCTTCGGCGCTATGCGATGGAGGACGAAGATTACTCGCAGTCGCTCTCCGGTAACTACTTTGGGGATAATCCCGCCGCCGCATGAGCTAGCGTGTAACCCCCAGGAGCAACGCCATGTGATGACATCTACCATGAATGATGACCGTACTCTATCATATGTAGTCGTACATACCACTACTAATAGCTAATTCAATAGATTGTAGTCCGCTCCTGCATAAGGCTAGCTGCCTTCAATATGGTTTCCATCCTTCCTCGGGACATTCAATGCTTCTTATCACAGAAGGGGCTGCAATCCCCGGTATCACATCCATGATCCACAATGCCATGCGTCGTCGAAAAGAAGAGCGTTACTAAAATACAATAAGCATAATCAATCCTAATTGGTCCCGAATCTCTAGTCAAAATGCGTCCGCGGACAGCTTGAATACAACGTGTCTCCGATCCAGCTTCGCATCCCTGTCTGCAGGGACTAACCTGCCCCGAGACTCGACTCGCTGCGACTTGACAATGTCCGGGTCATGACCGCAGGGTGGGGTATGGACAGAGCATTGGTATCTTTCATGCGGAGCTCGCGCGCGTGCGCTTGCCGAACGTAGGCGTACCGTTGGAAGTGGTTGAGCCCCTGCAGGAACTGTACGCCGATCTATGGAAGCAGTTCGTTTATCAACACAACGGGTTCAGGAGCGGAGACGAGGGTGAGTGAGTTCGACGTACTGGGTGAGCACGCAGCTCGTTGAAGAGGTCCACAACGACCTCACGCACGGCCTCTTGCTGGTGGAAGAGACCGAAGCTGAGCGGCTGGAGTCCATGCAAGAAGGGAGGCAGCATCGACAGCAGCTAAGGCGACATCTCCGTCAGCTTCGGGTGCGGGTGCACGGCCAGGGGGACGGAGGCACCAGATACATACCTCCGTGACCTGCTCGTACGTATGCACGCTCTCCGAGATCGAGCGGAAGATCAACTCCGCCTCGCCGTCCGAGATCGTCTTCGCATATCTCAGTCGCGACAGCTGGTGTACAACATCAAAGCCCTGGATCGGCTTCGTCGCCAACACCTGCTTGCGATCCTGTGCTCCCACCCGTCCGCGTCAGCCCATCCAAAGCCAAAGGGACGGGACGGGACGGGACAAAACAAACACGCACGATCTGCAAAAGCCGGTAGCACTCCGTCCTGCGCCAGCCCTCTATCCGTCCCGCGTTGACCGCGAGATCCCGCGCGAGCGCCGCGTCGTCCGAGAAGTACACCCCGCTCCCCAGGCGCGGTTTCTCGCCCGGCCGCTCCGTGTACGCACACGAGGGGTATCCGATGGTCGTCGAGCCCGAGACCTCCTCCTCGTAGCGCGACGCGACGTGCACGAACCGCATCGTGTACTCGACGAACTTCGCGCGGACGTGCGCCTCCGAGTAGTGCGACGCGATCGCGCTGAGGATCTGTGCGTTTTCAGGTCGCGTCAGCCGAAACAAAACCAACAGCCAGAGTCAGATGGCCCGCAGTGTGCGGCAAGATGTACGCACATCCTCGATGAAAATGTTGTCTGGGTGATCCTGCTTCGCAGACACCTCGGGCTTCTGCGGCGCGGCGCCCTCCTTGGTCGGTACGCGCACGACCTCCTCCTCGCTGCCGACGGAGCTCTCCGCCTTGAGCGTGCCCGTGCGGATGATGAGCTGGTTCGAGGTGGGGTTCCACGTCGCCGGGTGGTTCGCGTAGATGTCCTTGTGCACCACCATCCGGTTCGTCCCAATGTCGCACAGCAGGTCCCATGCGCCGGCGGCTTCGAAGATCGGATTCGTCACGCCCGCGATGTACCCTGGACTACCTGGAATGAGGGACGCGAAAACCGGGGGTGGGGGGTGAGGGATGGACTTACATGCTCTCCCACTGCTCGCGATTGATGAGAGTCGCGTAGGGGAACGCACGCTTGATGAAGCCTCGGAGGACGACTCCAGAACCGGAGCCGAGGACGCAGGCTGCAAGGACATGGTTGGAGACGTTCTCGGCTAACTTGTGGTGTCCGAGGAAGATGACACGCTTGCCAGTGATTAAGGCGTTGAATAGCACGATGACTGGAGGCGTGAGCGCGCCATTCGTGTGCAGATGAGGATGAAGCGGGCCGGTCATAGTCGTAATCGTGGGAGAGAAGGTCGTGCAAAGCAGCGTTAGAGAGCCCTGCGAATTATCGTAAGCTCCGAGCGGGACGAAAACGAGGACCCAAGAACGTACCTCGCCAACCTCCTCCAGAAATGTGTATAACGGCACCTTCACGGGAAGCAGATGTTCGTTGTAGTTGATCGCAGTGTGGAAGAAATGCGAGTCCTTCAGCGCAGCACCCGCCGCCCCAGCGAACGATGGCGGGCCCTCGCCCGGCCGCCCATACGCGCCGTGAGACGAGGAAGAGGACGCGTCCGTCGACCTGCGACCCCTCGCCGCGCTCGAGATGCTGCTGCTGCTCGCGCTCGCGGCCGTCGCCACGAATCCCATCTGGTCCAGCCCGCTCTCGTCGCCGACCCACACCGCGCTCCCGTCCAGGGAGAATGACGCCTCCGACGGCGACGTCGGGCTCCGCATCTGCCCTGCCGCGGCCTTCGAGCTCCCCACGCCGTTCCCTGTACGGCCCTTCACGCTCTCGTCGTAGCTCATGCGCGAGTCTCCCGAGTTCGTAGACCGGTGCGTCGGGCGCGCCGTCGGGGGGAACCCGCCACTGGCCGTCTGTTGCGTCGCTGTGCCTGGGTCGTTGAGAGGCGAGAAGTCGTCGAAGCGGCCGATGAGGAGGTCCTGGCGCTCCGAGCAGCGCATGATGAGTTTCTCGAAGCGGGTAAGGAGGGGCATCTTGCTGAAGTCCATCGCATTTACGGCGTCGAAGAGGCGTGCGAGACAGTCCTGGGAGGGGTTCATGAAGTAGTCGTCGAGCGCGAGGAGCAACACCGGCTTGAATATCTGCACGAAGGGATAGCGCGTGCAGATGGCCATCGCCTTCACGATAGCACCTCTGCCACAGCCCGGGGCTCAGGTGGGGGGATGGCTGGGATGCGGCGACTAGCTCACCTGCGCGCACTCTTATCCAGCTTTGTCCGCACGAGGTTGATCACGTACAACATCCTCGAGCCATCGACATCTGCGCTCTCGTCATCATCGTTGTCCAAGGCGAGTATGGGCTTGATGGTGTTGAAGGGCGTCTGGTTGAGGAAGAAGATGGTCCAGTCCGCGGGCTGCCTCTCCGCCCCATCGGGCAGCATGAGATTTGCAATGAGTCTTCAAGATGCATTAGCGATGATTCGCAGTGCTACAAGAGAGCAGCACACCCTTCATCCGTCCCCAGAGGTTGCGGGAACTGATAAGTCAACTGTGCGCCTCGGTCGATGTCGAAGTCGGCTACCAGGACGAACGAGCAATGTTGAGAATCGTGGGACATAGCCTCCGCATGCGCAAGGACTCGCGCGACGCGGTTAAATGACAAGGAAGAGCTGGACGGAGGAGTAGAGGAGGCTGATGAGGAAGAGGGAGGAAGAGGAAGCTGTTGTCCGCGATGCCACAGCGCTTCCATGTTCTCGAGCTCGTCCTTCCAAAGCCGATACTTATTGATCCCACTTATACACAACGCATAATTGTCTCACTGATCACTCAGTGTGTCATGCAAGTTCGTGCAATGAGCATATTTAATGTACAAGGTGGTGTGTCCCCCTTCACAAAACGGAGCTTTTTAAGGACGACTCGGACGTAGCATACATCGTTCGACCATCTGAAGTAGGAGACTTGCACATCTGAAATTCGTTCTCTTCTGGCGAAAGAGCCTTCTACTACATAGCTGTATCATGCCCGTACTAATGTTAACGTTTGAGCCAGACTTGGTGGCATCGATCGGGAGATTTGCAGGAATGCCCTACAGAGTACGGAAGCACCAAAGGAGCCGCCATGTCCATTGTCCAATTAAGCCTGCCCACTACGATGAAGACAGGCCCCCGTGCGAAGCTCCAAAACTTCATCCATCGACACGACTGACTGAGCTCGAAGTTGTTGCGGTTACATCGCAACACAGGCTAAGGGCAGGGAGGATCAGGATCCTTGGTCCGGCGGCACCGGCAGCGATGTGCAAAACCCCGAGTCGCGAGTCGCCAAAGAGAGACCAAGAGAAATCCCAGCCAGGGAGAGGGGGGACCAGAGAGTCCACAGAGCCGCCAGAGCCACGAAAACGAAAGAACGATCCCATCAAGATATTCACGGCCCCAGTCCCGTCAATGCAGCCAGAGCGAGCTTGATGCGCGTGATGAAGTCGCGCAGGCGTTGGCGCGTCAGCTCTGCCCACGCCCAAAAATCAGGCCCATGTCAGCTGCATACATACGGCATGGAGGGACGCTCCGAGGCCTACCGACGACCGAAAGGGACGCGGGCGCGGGCGGCGACGGCGGAGGAAGAGGTGGAGGTGGGAGTGGGAGTGGGGGGGACGCAGATGGAGAAGACTCGGACGTGCCTTGTTCTTTCTCCGCGTCCCTCAGCGTCTTGACTTCTTTCTCGAGCAGGTCCGCCATCTTCTCGCCCTCGTGCGCCGGGCGTGCGGCCGCCCATGCGTGGAAGTCGATGATGAGCTCGAGCAGCATCGTGTTGAGCACTGTAGATCAACATGCGTGATAAAGAGGCTCTGTCAGCTGGCATATGGGTGGTGGAGGGCGCATATACTGACTTTCCGCGAACTCCGCGTCCCTCTTGGATTCGTTCTCGAAAGGGGTCACTACCTGAGCGCCGTGGTCGAAGGGAGGAAGCGACTGGGAGAGTATTGCTGAGACACTGGTTCTAGCAGTGGCCGGATCATGCTGAGGGGGATCCAGGCTGGATGTTGTCGACATTGCAGGTCGGGGATGGTGGTTGCGAGATTCGTGCTCTCTAGAAATCACGTTCAAACTCCGAAACGCGCAAACAGCGCGTAAATAACACGTCTGTGGCTGTCTCGAGCCCCCGATCTAGTATTGCTCTACGTGGCTCTAGTCATTCTGTGCTGTGAAACGGTGCGGAATGTCGTAGCCATGGCAAGAAGTGCAAAGCTCAGGACGATATCAGAGGGGACATGCTAAATATTACATCAGATAATCATAGTGGAGTGTACCGTAAGGGTTAGTGCGGGTGCATCGCTAGATGACCCATTCGACAGTCTACATGTTCAAAAAGAGCGAATACTGTACACTAGGAAAGAAGACGCTAAGTTTGGAATAAGTTATCGTTGCAGGCACCGCACGAGCCGCCAAACATTGACTGGGAAGCAAGAGCGTAGTAAGAAAATTACAAGGTGAATGTATCCAGCAAGATCGAGTCGGGACGGAGGCTACCGAGCTATTCAAGGACGGGGTGAGCATGGGTGGGTTAACATAACATACTAAGGGTAACAAACCTGGGGCCGAGGTGCAACGAATTCCTCTGGCTGGGGGCTTCCGCGAGGCAGAACGCCCGTCTGCCAGCGCGTCTGGAGCTTCTCGTTTTCTTCCTCGGTGACATGCAGGATGTTTTTCCTAAGATCGTATGGAAGATCACTTTAACTTGCCGCCAACTCCCAAGAGTAATCATATTGACATACCTCAGCTCCCGTAGCAGATCCCTGTGAGTCGGGTTTGGCCTCGCATCTATGGCCAAGAGTGTGAGTAACCCCAGCGCTTCCGACTCGGGCATCTGCAAGGCGGCGTACCGAGAGTTTTCGTGAACGCCTGCACAGTTTTGGTTAGATGCCGATTCGATGGTCCATTTCGGTGGAGACACACCTTCATGAAGATACCGCCACTCTTCTTCCCGAACGTCGTCTGCTCATCGAGACACGCTGACCACGACGTCTACACAGCACGCGGTAAGTACCAAGGCCAGCAGTAAGCATTCTCTCAAATTCTTACCACTTCCCGGTCGAGATACCACGACGGCCCTGTCCGGAGAATTGGCCACATACACGGGGTCGCCGCATCGTCAACATGGCCGTCGTGCAGTGTATCCATCCGTGCTATACCAATCCATGAGGGGTTGCTACGAGACATTGCCAGCAAGAGATATTTACCAAAAGAGCCTGGCACACGCGCTGGGGCCGTGGTCCGAGCTAATTGAAACACGTTCAGCAAGTGAACGGCGCAAGATTAGGCGGCTGAAGCAACTCACGACTGGAAAACGAAAAGTACGGAGAATCCGGGGTAATAATTGGACTTTGGACTATGACATTGGGGAGATCTGTCGCCGCGGGTTAGCCATACTGTACATCGTCATAACACGGGGGCTGTAGGACGTACCAGACGCCGTCCCAGAATGGCAGCAATCGAAGATCAGCTGAGGGGCACTACGACTCAACATCAGGATTGCTAAGGGAAATGGAGGGGGCACGAACGGAGCAGTGGACGCCGGGAGCAAGCTTGTTGACGAATATGTCTCGGATTTCCTATTCAAATACAGTCAGAACATGTTTTCGTCCTCATGCCATTGCGATACTCACATTGTCCCGAATGAAGTCCACAAAGTAATCCTTCGATTGACTGTCGACGGTGGCATTGACGGGCAGCAGGACTGCAACCAAACACGTGAACGTCAGCGCGCGGCTATTCCAAGCTCGAGCGGTGAACTCCGTACTCTCGTCCATGCCGTCTTCTTCTTCGCCCTCGATTAGGGCTTCAACCTGGCAACCGTGACCGGAGACTAAGGAACAGCCGCAAATCAGCACCCCCTCATCGCATGGCATCTTAAGAAGCCCGCACTGACATGAGAACACGATGTGGTCACCAGCCTGCTTGTCGGCGATAAGCTTCTCCATAGCGCTGATCTACCCGCGAGAGTCATCAGCCATCAACACAGTGGTTCCCCGTGAGAGGGTGGCAGCACACTCG
The DNA here is from genome assembly GCA_022814645.1 of Ganoderma meredithae. Classification (NCBI taxonomy): domain Eukaryota; kingdom Fungi; phylum Basidiomycota; class Agaricomycetes; order Polyporales; family Polyporaceae; genus Ganoderma; species Ganoderma meredithae. Next base: position 14,627 of record JAKLMY010000079.1, on the reverse strand, counting down.
CAATGTTCTCCCTCGTTGGCCAAGACTCGCGAGGCGCGTCGTCGGAATCGACCAGTATCGTGATATCTTCGTGTTTGTAGCCATATCTCTCTGTAAAAATGGCGGCGATCAGCACTGTGCGGCTCACGGATGCTGATTGCGCGGTCTACTTACTGGTCAGCAAACGGCGCAAGTTCATCGTATCCCTGTGTGCACCCTCCAGGGTCTGGAACTCCGCCTCCAGTAGAGCTTCGTTCGTAAAGTATCCGACGCCGACGAGGACTGCCTCCCTGACGATCTCCCTCGAGGGGATAGTGGAGACCGGCATTGCAGAGATAGTAGAGCGAGGGGAGATCTACGCCTAGCGAGCTGCTGCTGCAAGAGGACGCGGATGCAGTCCGAAGTCAAGTCAGAGAAGGAATACGTTAGTCGACGTGGCGAGCAACCGAGGTGAGGTGTCGAGGCGGGCCACCCCCGCACAGGCTGGGTTTATAAGCAAGTACATCCGTCGCCGCACAAGAAACCGGTCCACCATTTGAGTGATGAAGGAACACCAAACTCAATCCACTGGGTACAGAGCCACTGCGGCGGAGACCTCGGAACACCCAATCCGGGCGTTTCCACCAATTAGTGTGTCTCGCACCGGTACCAACCTCCCCATCGGGCAGTGCCACACTGCCAGGCCCCCTGCGCAGCCCCCCCCTAGCCGCAAGACGGTGCCCTGAGCTGGGGCGATCGAGTTTGCGTGAGCCCCGTGCGATTCATCTGCGAATTAGCCTGGGCGGTCGTGTCAAATTAGGCGGGCGTCCCGCCCTAATCGGCGTTCTAACTTCTTTGTCCCAAGTTCCTTGAACTCAATGGCGTCCACGAGCCGCGACTTCCCTGCAAGAACAGACAGAAACATCGCCAGCGCTGGCCTAGAGCGCACGACGTGACATTAGACATTATCGAAGGAACCATCGCGGAGCCAGGAGCGAGCTCGCCGGGTGTGCACCTGACGCGTCCAAGGCCGGTCTCACTGAACTCCGTCGCCCAGCGCCCATTGCGCCGAAGGTGGACAGCTGGAAACGATCGAAAGATGCCAGTTGTGGACGATCTGCATCGTGCTTCCCAGGTTGCTTGAACATCGAGTTACGTTCCTGCGCAGCCTTCCTCGATCGCGGCGACGAGGAACCAGCTTGCGCCGCCTCTCGGACGCGAGATCCTACGAGACCGAGAGGGGAAAGACCGACATCAGCACATTTTAGTCCTGATTCGCCGACGGGGCGAGCATCCGCCCAGCGAATCCGACTATTGGCTCAACGTCAAGAAGCTGCCGTGGGAGAGAACCTGACGTTTATCAGTGGACTTACTTACTCTGGCATCGAGCGGCGGTCGGGACTACCCATATGCCTGTTGGATCGTATCGCACCAGCTGAGTACGTGAATATCGGACCTCGTGGACCGCTAACGACGAACCGACGTTGCGCGTCGACGTCGTCCACAAAACCATAAGTAATATTGGAAATCTGTGAGCAGAAGCACGAGTCAGTGCGTTGAGACCGATGAAGACCGGACATTTGCTTGGTGATGGTGCTTCTGGCAGCGAACTCATGGCCAACGAACAGCTTTGGCCCACCACGTGGTCGCCTGCACCCGTATCAATGTCAAAGGAAGCGCCTCCGTGAAGAAAGAAGAGAAGAAGAGAAGAGATCTTATCTCACTGTGGACGCCTTTGGATACCCATCCCCGCACCGACCCCGCGGACTGCAGGCAGTCTGGAGCGTGGCACGCAGGGCATAGAGCTTAGGTCGGAGGGCCCAACGCCGGAGAGGGGATAGCGATGTCAACGGCACCTGCAAATAGATTGCGGGGAAGAGGGGATGTGAAGAAGCGCGATCACCACGCTCGCCGCGCTCAATGTGGTTCGTTATATCACCACTACGTACGCTCGATCGTGGACATTTTTATGTAGTTGAGGAAGCAGAACAGCTGCCTTCTGCTAGGAAGGTCGTCGTCCTATTTTTCATAACCCTGCCCGAACGTGAACGCCACTGAGTGAAATATTCGAAACTTAGGGCGAAGGAGTGTCTGACAAGATGGCGATGCTATTAAGGCAAGGCTTCTGTGGTCCACAACGACAACAACGAAGCGCGTCGCGATCTAGGGAACGCGAAGTGGTCAAGACGCCGGCCGACCTCTCATGGATTGCGTGAAGATTGCAACCTTCTCCACTGCCCTGGCCACAGAACCGCGACAGGACCGCAGTCATCCTGCATGTGTGCCCAAGTGGTATTCCAACTTCGGTCGCAGACCTCTGGACGCTCGTCGTGGAAAGCCTCCCCGTGAACGTTCAATCCCGGACTGCCCGCGCAGAAAGTGTGGATGTCGGACCATCTGCCATGGTGCTGAGGACCTGGACGGATAGAAGGAGAGTGAAGGCAATTCGTCGAGGGCTTCGCGCATGAGATGGCAGGCGTCATATGTAATGCCACCCAGAGAGGAGGACAGCAGGATGAGGAGTAAGAAAAGCAGCGTTCGGGCAGAACTCAATCACACCAACCCAGGCGCGATCGCAACCCATCTGCGCCCCCTCTCAGCCGCGAGGAAACCCTCGTTACCACCGAGCCAGTGGGTGGGCGAGATCTAGGCTGGAAGTAGCCTCCGAGTTCTCCTCATGAAGATGGGAAGCAATGCGGAGAGGGGTCGCGGGTCTTAATAGCGTATTTGGTGCCGCCAACGTGACAAGCGGGCAACTACCACTACCACGTCCACGTAGTTTCGCTCCTGACAGACGTGAATGGACGCAGACATGGTGCACTCCATCGCACCCCCCGCGATAGATTAGGTTCTCGGGTCCCGCAGGACACATCGCCGTGAGCCATGTCTTACATCCAAACGGCTCCAACAGGCGTTCCGCGCATACAGCCTGCCGCGAGTAACTCGCGCTTCTTACACGCACAGGCTGATGGACTCCCCAGATGACATGGGCGTCCGTCCCCTTGTCGCCGCCTCATCCCGAGCTAAAAGCTAGATAGCCCCAGTCGAATACGGTGACTCGTTGCATGGATTTGTCGATGCAAAGGAATCGGCAGAAAGCCCGGGCCGTACTGCCCAGTGAGTCGCTCTCCATCCAGGACTCGGATCAGGGCGAGCATGTCCTACGTCGAATGGCTAAGCTATGGGTGCCCGAAGATGAAACGATATAGTTCGCTAACACCGCCCGCGGCACATTTCACGAAGCAGCAAGCGCCACCAGGACTCGAGGACCGGGCACGCGACACCCACGGCTGAATGAACGTCGTGTGCCTTGTGCACCAAGCTTTCAACATAGGTTAGACCTGGAAAGAGACCCACCGCCGGGAGTTTGTCTCCAGCTTCCAAAGAGCAAGGCAACACAGCACGTATATCCGGCGGCAGCGGCTCCCCCCGGTCGGCCTCAGGGCTCCTCGAGGGCGGTAAAGGCTCGCAGGAGCGCACCAACTCAATGGAGGAACGGGTGCGCGGCATGGGAGGATTCTCTCGGATGGGGAAGTGGCTTTCTCAACTCACCGAGCACAGCCGTTTGGTAAAACGTGAGATCACGAGCCGCGGAACGGCGTCCCTCCTTCCATTGACCACACTGGGGCGGACAGAGCAGCCAGTGCTCTCGGGTCGCTTACACAGCACGATGCCTATGTGAAGTTTCCTGCCGGCTGACGGTTATGTGAGTCGTCAGAAATCAAAGTGGCATGTACTTCTGAGTACGTACGAGCGTCGAGGAGTTCGCTCCCACCTTGCTCCCACCGCCCGTTGATGCCGACGGCTTCCGGTGAGTGAGGATGACAAAGCGAGTTCGCATGACGAAAATGTTGGTCCATGTTTACGAAGCACTTCCTGCAACCGACGCCGCACGCCGCATTGGTAAGGATCGACGGAGGACGCCTTTCGTGGAGGAATAAGCGAGAGCGACAACGACGAATGGAGCTAGCTGCGCTGGCGCCACTGGGCGTGCCCACGTGGGCGCCGGCAAGCGCCTCGCAGGCGGCGAGGTCACGGCGTCCAAGGGAACCCACCGTCTTGGATGCAGCCCCGGACTACTACGTAGACCTAGACGGACAAACTATGCTTCCTCCGAGTCCCGGACACCCTCAATACCTTCTTGTACGTGCACCTTTCGTGTGCTTCAACGAGGAGAGCGCTAACCATCCTCTGTGTAGTGAATGACTGAACCTAGTTGTGACCGCTGTGTCGACCGGGATCTGCAGTGTTCGCTCCAGGGAAGGTATGTCCATATCCTTGCCGTCGGCGTGAACCACCTGGTCCCATAAGCTCACTTGATGTTAGTGGGATGTCCGTCTCTAGACCTAGAGCGAAGGGCAAGATGGCCACCATAGACGATCTCCCCACAGAGCTCTTCCACAACGTCCTCGAGCATCTCGAGTGTCATGACCAGGACACACTGGCTTCGTGCACGCTCGTGTGCCGCGACTGGTTGGCAATCAGCCAGCAACATCTTTTCTCGGAGCTCCATGTCCTCCAGAGCTGCGATGAGAACTTCCAATGTCTCGTAGACTGGCTCGAACAGCACACAGCCCACGCAAGCTACATTCGGACCCTCAGTCTCGAAGCGCGTCTCGTCTCCGTGCCCCCACAGATCTCCTTGATGCCGTCCCTCTCCTTCGACACCCTCGCGCATCTACTCCGTATCCTACCCAACTTACAATCCATCCGGCTACACCAATTGAAGATCGACGCGCCTCGCGCTCTCCCCGCCACCTCCCCAACCCCCTATCCCACCCCGAGCCAATACAGCCTTAATCACATGGAGTACGTGAAATGTATCTGCGAGCTCAACCGCACCTTCGAGCTGCTATCGTGGTTCCACATTGACCACCTAGACTACGACCCCATATTCTCCGACCTCGATGATCCGACAGTCAGGCCTGAGGACTACAAGCTCGACGTTTATACCCTCTGCGTCAGCCCGATCGCCGAAGATCCGCTGGCAGCGTTCCGCGCCCTCCAGCATTTTGTGGGCCCCAACACGCTCCGGTCCTTCCGCTTTCCCTCTCTCGGGATGTGCACCTCGTCTCTCCCCCTCGCGGACTTCCTCAGCGGCGCCGGCCAAAGCCTCGTCGACCTCGACCTGTGTGCCAGTAAGTCCTCGTCCCTTCGCGCCTCTCCCTCCCCCTCCCTCCCTCTCCTTCCCTCTCACCCACTTCCCTTCCCCTCCCAACAGCCAAGGACGACTGCCTCGTCCTCCCCCAACTACCCAGCCTCCAGGTCTTCCGGCACCACACCTTCGTCCCGCTCCTCGCCACGCCCGCGAGCATGGCCGAGCACCAAGCCGCCTTCGCGCCCTTCCGCGACACGCTCCTCCCGCGCCTCCCGGCCGACCTCGAGCGCCTCGTCCTCTACGTCCCGTACGGGGACCCCGTCGTCGCCCCGGGCCCGCACGCGACGCCGCTCTGGGGGCTCGAGCGCGTGCTCCTCGCGCGCTTCCCGCGCCTCCGGACGCTCGGCTTCATCTTCCCCGACCTCCCCGCGGACCTCGCGGATGCGACCGCAGCGGCTGGCGCGTGCTTCCCCGCGTTCCGCGACCGGGGGATGCTGGAGACGTCGGTGCGGAAGTGGGAGATGGAATGGTGAGTGGCGGTCTGGGTTGATTGCGGGGCGGGGCTGACTGGCGTTGTTTTTCATCGTTTTCTCAGTCGCGAGTGGGACATATACGCCTATCTTCACGACTGCCACTAGAGCTCTCTACCGGACCCAATGGGGTGGGGGAGTGAAGGGGGTTTTGATTTCGATTTATATTTAGGGAGATTAGCTATTGGCGGTTGCTGATCGAATGTACTATAGACTACGTAATAGCATGTGCTTTAACGCTTGCTAATCACTTACTTCATTTAAACGGACAAGCGCCATTGCGGAGCGCAAATATCTGCGCGGAGCAAACCGCGCGGGCCCAGCCGATGTACCAAATATGTGTCGGAGCACGAAAAGCAAACTCGGAGCTTGTTCTTGCACTACGGCTCCCAACTTTACTGGAAGTACGAGAGTAGTGGTTCACTTTGCTCCCAACGCACTATTGTGCTTCTTATATAAGGCGAGTGCTTGTCCGATTACTAGCTCTATTCTACTCAGAGCTCTTTCTTGTCTACAGATAGATAATCATGGCCTGTCGCGTCGTGCAGCTGCGGCCGCTACGACTACACTGCAGCACAATGCCAGACAACCCACTTGTCAAGCCCCCGCTGGGGTCTTTCGTCCTGAATGTTGACGTGCTCGCACTTCGATGCGGCTCAAGGTTTTGCTCACGGGACGCTCAGCACCATCCCTCTCGTGGTGGAAGACGTCAGGCCATTGTCCGTTTGAACTTTGCGGACCCTGGCTGCTTCAATTTCAGGTGGTGCAAGGTGCGTCGTCCCTGACTAATAGGCAACTCGCGCGGTACCGTACGGCCGGCGGATGCCTATGCTCATGTACTCGGGGAGGAGGTGCGTACGACGCTCCTTGGGATGCCAATGACCGTCGTACGCATCGCATTCGGAAGACTCCGCGGAGTCCGCCGTGGCGTGTGTCCGTACAAACCTTGATTATCATCAACGGGACGCCGGTGTTCGCCATATGGAATACCTATGTCCTGTTAGCCCTCGCAAACGTGTACCACTCACTGTGTTGGTGGATGGATTGGACATCAAGCGGGGAACCGAAGGGGGGCCGTGACTTGAAGAAGATGCGGTCGAGGCGGTCGATTGACGCGTTGACGCCGCAGCAAGGCCTTCGCCCACGAATGTTTTTTCGGGTGGGCGGTAGGATTGCTACTTCAGTCTGCTCCACGCCCGCCTTAGGGTCAGTATGGCAGACCATTATCGGTATACGTGTACGGAGTGGTTCAAAGTCGCATTGTGGCGGGCGGCATGTGGTCAGAGAGCGCTGTCGAAGAAGACGTGCTTCTGAGCTTGCTACTGCGATTTGTGTGATTCTACGGCACCTCCGCGTTGTTCTCGACGAGACGTATCGATGGCAGAGCAGTCGACGCATCGCATGATGTCCGCATTAGGCTGTCAGTCTCCGCAATCGTCCTCCAACTGCGCGTCCGATGGGCTGTCCTTGGGCGTAAGTTCTGTTATTTTAACGGACAACTTGTCCACCGTCCAAGTCGCACTGAGCGTGACATATCTCACGCGACGTCTTCCGAAGGCGTTTGTGGCATCGGAACAACTTTGGAAGAACTCTTTGAGCTGTATCCCAGTCGCCCGTTATTTGCATCTCGAAAGGATGGCAGTGGGCTTGAGCGCGAGGTGGTGTAATGAGCGCCTTGACCAGGCAGTGCGCGAGCCTTGAATGAGAGCCAACGCTCCATACAGACCTGTGAACCACATTGGCAGGCTGTTCGATGTGGAAGGGGGGGGGGGGGCTCGAGGTGCGATCCTTGAGACCGGAGCGGGTCTGCTGCTAGACCGCGTCCCTGCCTCATCGCGCCGCACAGAGTTCAAACCCTCCCAGCGTGTCTCGATGTCATCTTGGGAAACTGACATTCCACAGATAGGTCACTCTTTCCGACAACCTTCGCACCGGGGGCGGCTGCACGCGTCTTTTGTGGTATGCCCCGGCGGACACCCCGCTAGCATCGGATCGTCCACCACTCACTGGAGGCCATGTATGGCCTCTCCTTGAAGTATAAAAGGGGAGCCGTACGAGCCACTTGGGCAGGTCCCAGCTTCGTTCTCAACTCCTACTGCACCACTGGCACTTTCGCGCCTCTTTGATTATTGTAATGACAGTTTTGACTCGGCCTGCGAAGAAAGCAGTTCTGGTTGGTGTTTGTGCATGATTCGCAGAGGATTTCGACAATATTCCGGGTACACTTGAGGACGTGAGAAAGCTCAAAGAGCTACTTATCCGTACGTCGAATTTTATCAGCTCCTGTGCTGCAAGACCGTACTGAATCACCTCATGCTAGACACCTACAAATACGACCCCAACGATATCAGAATCCTCATAGACTCCACGGATGCTGCAGCCCAGGATAAAGGACTCAAGGCAGACAATGTCCCGACTAAGAATAACATTGTAAGACTAAGGGGAAATGTAGCTGTCAGCAATGAGGACTCTCGTTTCAGGTGCGAAGCGTGATGATCACATCGTTTTCGCATGTAAGCTTTGGAAACGTGGTTGACTGGGCTGGACGTCCATGGAGATGCATCATCATCGTTCTGCGCAGTTTCCGGCCACGGTGCTCAAACTGTGGCCACGAAGGACCGAAACGAGATTGACAGCAAAGACGAGGGTGGGTTAGCCCCTTCTAAACCACACTACTCAAAGACTTACGAGGCGTGCTAGCCATAATCCCTGCCGACTACAAGGGGGGCGACAATCACTCGGGTATATGCTCCAAATGTTCATACTTCATACGTGATGATGTGCGTCTACACGTTGTCTCCACCAATTTTGAACTGACAGAGGATGCAACTAGGAACTTCGAGAGATCTTTGTTGACCAGCTTCAAGAACGCGGTCACTGCACTGTATGTCTATCACATTTGGCTTAATCCTATTCCCACTTGACGCTATGCTTGACGGTTGATATTTGATTGCTGCCACTCGGGGACAGCTTGTGGTACGCTCTTGAAAGGACCTGTGAATGGGCTCTGTTGTGGGCTGACGAAATTTTCGCAGAGCTTCCTGATGTGGAATTGTCAGGCGCACATGGTTTCAGTACGTCCTACAATATAGAGTCATATCGTACGGACTCTTAATTCCATACAGCTGCCGATGAAACACTGAACCACACGCATGCTGCCAATGCCATGAAGAAGGGCTCTAGCTCAGCGGTGGCCAGCCAGGCAACTGGTCTTGTTTCTACGAAGGATGTGGTAAGTCACAGGATTATCTTCTTGTATCTGTTTCTACTTAAAGCTGATTGCCAATGACAGACGTCATGGTCCGCTTGCAAAGATGCGCAACAGAGCTTTGGGGATTCGCAGGGTGGTCTATTCATCAATGTGGGACAGACCACTATGGAGCCTGAACGTAATGGTTGACAAATTATCTACAGGCACTCGTTAAGATCCTCCAAGGTACTTGCGTCCTTAAAACGACTTACATATGCATACCTTAGGATACTCATCCTGATAGACGAAGGCTCTGACGGCAAGATGATTGCAAGTGGCGACTTGTTATTGCGCCTCCGGTATGCCTCATTGCAGATAGACTTTGATTGACTATGACCTATTCCGGCTTCAGGGAGAAGCTCGCGAAAGTAATTGGGGACCGTAACAGCAACCGTAAAGGCAGAGACCCTCTTGAGGTTCCGGTGCCGCAAGTACGTACATTTTCCCTTATCTCCCAAAACAAGGACGCAGACTAAAAGTTTAGCAGCTTGGCAGCCTCAAAGGTGACCGTATCCTCAGTGAAGTTTTCACCCTGTAGGCGTTGCAGGTCTTGGTACCACTGGCTGGCATCAAGAAATAGTTTGTGTTGTCCTTGACTGATTTCGTTTTGTAATGGTGAAACCTGGTTCTGAATAGCGCGTCTCCGGTCGCATCGTGTACTTAGCTTGTACAATACTGTCAGTTTCATCTTGAGGTAGATGATACGTCGCCCTGCTCTCCACGTGAACAAGATAGCGCCGCTTGTGATTTTTGTCACGGTCGCTGTAAGTATGTGCCTGACAGTACAGTTGAAGCTCACAAGCGGGGACTCGCCACGGGCGAGTTCTTTGGCCGGCGGCATTCGAAAATGCAGAGCGGAGCTGACGGCACATGCCTGCCGGAGTTGATGCGGAGCTCGAAGCTGTCTGTGATTGGGCTCAATCAGCACCGAGCGGCCTGCGCTAACGCTTTCTCGCCCTACTTATGTCGTACAGTATTTCCGCGCAACAGTGAGTGCCAGTGCCTGAATCTTTCGTCGAGAAGGCTTGTAATAAGGCTCTTCTTATCCATGGGTGCCCACAGGTCCCCATCTGGTCCGGTGCGCAGTCATCGAGGTCCTACTCGGAATAAGTACACCTCCCCGCGTGCACGAACGACAATGTCACAGCCTTATGGCCCTTACTTCCGGTCCAAACACACACAGCACTGTCCGAACCTGTGCTCTAAGAAGTTCTCGTTGTGCCCTTCCGATTCCGATCCGTCGGCTGGCATTTGATCGATGCATGGTGGCCAGTGGTACGTCGTAACTCGTTGTTCTGCCACGCTATCTCGCACAGCGCGACAGATGAGAGCACCGAGGAGGCGGTGTAAGCAATTATGGCCATCTAGGGCGGATTGGATCGCCTGTGGATATGACAGTCTTTCCCTGATCTCGGGAAGAGTGTGACACAGTCCTTGTTAATCTCTTGCGCTTAGCGATGCTCGAGGCATATCAACATGACACAGGATTCCTTTGCCCACCCAGTTTACCGACATTGCTTTGCGAGTACAGAGTAGGTGTTTTGTAGCAGTAAGCTGCTTGGCTGAGTCCTCTGCGAAATGGAGAACAGTGTATGCGTGCCATGGGGAAGCAGCCTTGGATAGTAACTGGAGACGGCGAAGTCTTTCGTGCGGACTCCGAAACGCCCCTCGTCATATAGCCAGCGGTCGCATGCCATTTGCAAGGTCCCGATGACAGAAGGGTTACCAGACCACACCGATCCTGAGGGTGCTTCTCTCGTGCCCTGTCTTATGTCTGTGCCTGTAAATATCTGTCAATTCCCTATACTATTGATCTCTGCCGTTCTCGCACCTCCGGTAGGGACGTCTGTTTTCAGAACAGCCGCCATGCGAGTACAGCTTCCAGCTCTGCCTGAGTTGTGGCTTGACTTGTACCCCAACCAGGGTTTCGCTGCCCTGGTCAAAACATTCAACGGCTGCTCGTGAGCTGTTCATGACGCCATCCAGTCATTAAATGCACCGGAGAAGTGGTGGTCTCTGTTGTTCTGAGGGCCACCATCGCCACAAGTGACGCCACATGCGCCAGGGCAATCCCTCTTCCAGAATGATTCAGCAAAGTCATTCTTCGCCAGCTCGTCATCATACGAGCTCAGGCCTCAGCCTGCACCACTGGCAGACGAGCCATCTTGAATTGCGCCGCAAAGGATGATCAACCAACGTTACCATTCGCAATGCCCCTGGATCTTCATTTACAATTGCCAACTGTACTGCCCACTCATGGTCATACACAGAGATCCACGCTGGTCGTGAAGCGGATCTTGCAAAGAGCAGCCACAATCCTGTACCAATCACAGCTCGCAATGTCTGCCAGGATATCCTCAGCAGCTTTCTCCATAGCACGCTTCTCTCGGTCTGGCTCATGGCCACAGCATCGTCATCCACCCATCGAAGTGGCTGTCATCAGGTGTGCTTCTCTAACTTTTTCTCCCCTATCTTCTCATGCTGACTACCATTGTCTGTGCATGATGTCAGGGGAATGGCTGCCAAGTTAACGGTGCTGAATGCGCTGGGAGAAATGTTCTCGGTGATCACACAGAGCTGGCACACAGGAATGAGCTGCAATCTTTGATTCTGCACGCGCCCCAAGGGCTTTGTGGTGCAAGCCTTTGTGGGCGTATCACGCAGCTGTGCACGAGCATCGACACGACAGCGAGCATGGCCGAATGGCCAGCATGATCCTCTGGTGCCTCAGTGCCACTGTGCAGGCCACCGTGCAGACCCTGGGGAACATGACAATGCTCAAAGATGCCTTGCAGTGAGTTGTCACAATATAAGAGGTGAGTGCGCCGATGCTTGGAGACATTCCACATCTTGCTCACATCCTCTTCCTCTGCTCTCGTTCCCCTTAGTTTACATGCCCTATAAGCTGGGATCTTAATAGCCACTGTCTCTTCCATCTCCGCCATGCCAGCCCCGATAATGACGAAGAAGGCGCTTCTTATCGGCATCCAGTACAAAGCCGGCGCAGGCCCCGCTTACCACAACCTTGGGGAGCTGGTCGGCACACACAAGGACATGGCCCGATTCGTGAAGCTTTTGATCGGTACGTCGGTACTCTGGCTAGTCGCTTTAGAAGCAATGTATTGACTGCAAGATTAGAGGTATATGGTTATGATGTGAAGGATATCACAACCCTAATTGATGATGACAATGTCCCTCGTAAGTTCTGGCTGACAAAAGACAACATTGTAAGCACCACACATTATGGGTCATTTGGTTTTTGGACTTATCAATGGCGCAGGAAAAGGCTATGCGTCATCTCGTTGAAGGCAGGCGGTGTGGGGACCACATTGTGTTCATGTGTAAGTCTGAGTGATCCAGCAGAGATTGGTCACTCATGACCGTCCTCGTTCTAGATTCCGGCCATGGCAATCAGGCGGTTTCCATAAACGACAAGATAGAAGATGATGAAATGGATGAAAGTCAGTCTTCTTCCACCCACTGGTGCCTTCTGAGACTTATGTTTCATCTCAGTTTTGCTCCCTGTGGACTGCAAGCTCATCAACCCAGAGACCCATGAATACGCCAACTTCATACGTAATGACGTAGGTCACATGAATCATGATTGGTTAGCATGAACACTGACTTGAACCTGTCCGTTCGGAATAGACAATTCAAGAGATATTTGTCGACGGTCTGGAGAAAGGTGTCCTCTGCAATGTGAGTCCATCATCTATTGTCTCAACCCATCCGTCTCTTGACCCTTGCATTTCACAGTTGATATTCGACTGTTGTCACTCCAGAACTGCGTGCGGTATTGCCCGTCCAACTTGAGAACGGTTGCTCAGTATGACAGCTGACGAGCTTCCGTCTAGATCTCCTGAATGTAGAACCCGGATCACCCACGAGCCCCATCCTTTCTCCCATCATCTGCGAGTTGCTCATTTTCTCAGTTTGATAAGCAAAGCAGATACTGATGACTCGGGTGACAATCTAGCCAGCCCTACCACTACCAGGGCACGCCAACTGGGTGCTCGCGGCTTTGGTAAGTCTCGCAGGGTGCTGCGGATGGCAATCACGCAGAATGTCTGACTCCACGCAGCTCAGATGGAGACACTGCACCATGATGGCGCACACAGGGAATTGTACAATCTAGTGGATGACCGTGCTTTGGTGAAGCAAGTAGTAAGTGGTGCTGTTTTCCTGCTTGTAGCCGCAAGCCTCACCATCGACGATAGACATCATGGTCGGCCTGCAGAGATGGAGAGAGTACATACTGTACCATGAAGGGAGGAATATTCATCAATGTAAGCCCTCCAGCGATGACCCTGTTCCAACGTCTTGCTGAGGATGATCTCCAGGCATTCATTGACTTCCTCAGCGGTACGCCCTAGTGCAGCATTACCAGGTCCCGTACTCAACTGTTCTTTTGACTTAGAACCCAGAAACCAACACCCCACCCATCGCAAGCTACTGCAAGTACTCCAGTATGGCTACCAAGCATACTCCGGACTTTGAAGAATCCTATTAACCTTTACTTCCAGGAAGCAGTTCGTGGACGTGGCCGCTAGAAACTGGGGACTTATGGCCAGTCATGATTCCTTGCCGTTTGCTTCACCAGAGAACTTTCAAGTCGACGAGGCTCCACGTCCACAAGTAGGTGTGCCTCAAGTGTCCCTTTGGGGAATCACACTGACCAAATTGCACTCCTCAGCTCGGGAGCCTACAGCTCAAGTCCATCCTCCAGGAGCAATTCACACTATAAATCTCTACTAACTTCGCACAAGTCAATGACTTCGACAACGCTTACTGTCATTACCCCTCTCCATGTAACTTATTCATGTTCTCTTTCACGCTCGTATATGTTACCTCATGGCTCTTTGCCACTAACATCATAGCTTCTTGATACTATTTTTTCAGCACAATTATAGTACGCCCCACAAAATGAATTCCTTGTGCCATCTATATGGCCAGACAGGCACAGAGGCATGCCTACCTCATATCCAACAGTGTTAGGAACAGACCAGCCACTGAACCAGCTACACCAAAAGGGCGCAATGTCAAGCTTAGGCTTGACACTTGGCTGGTACTATATATGTAGCTCATAATGCCCTGTTCATGATAAACAGACCACACAGAAAATAATAATAATTAGTGGGCTCTTGCACCAGTACCGATAACCATGCAGCACTGCATTCAGAGATGAGCGGGAAATCCTCCGCCACAAGACAGGTCCACTTGCACTGTATTGTGACACACATGCACACATGCTCTAATTTTGAATTATAAATACACTTTTGTGAGGACTGTGGCCTGAACCGAGTGGCCACCATTGCAGCAGGCTCTGTGCCACTGCTATTTCCAGATCCTTTACTTCCTGACATCAGGCCACTCGCCATCTGCCTCGAGCTCTAAAACAGTGCGTCCTATTTCACAGAGGGCCGACTTTTAAGTCACTATGGTGAGGACTTGATGCATGCATCTGCATGCTTGTTGTGTGCTTTCACGGCACAAAGAACCTCCCCACTGAATTGGAAACAGGATCTACTAGGGATCCTGGAGCTTTCTGGAGCTCCCTTCACCAGAAGGCCCAGAACAACAACAAGTCCCTGTGGTGGTATTGGAGTACATACAATGCAGTAAGCTCGATAGAGGAAATCTAGCATATTGCTACACATTCATGACGCAAGCTCTTAGAATTGACAGCACCACAAAATTGATCATACGATGGAACTGCTGTTACGAGCACATAGTAAGCAGGCTTACTACACCCATATTTTTTCCTTTCATTACTAAAGACCTATTACACTAG